>PVHY01001574.1:0-153070 GCA_004024945.1 Uropsilus gracilis | reverse complement strand
TCTTTCTTTCTTTCTTTCTTTCTTTCTTTCTTTCTTTCTTTCTTTCTTTCTTTCTTTCTTTCTTTCTTTCTTTCTTTCTTTCTTTCTTTCTTTCTTTCTTTCTTTCTTTCTTTCTTTCTTTCTTTCTTTCTTTCTTTCTTTCTTTCTTTCTTTCTTTCTTTCTTTCTTTTTTTTGAGATTAGGTCTCGCTATTTTTGCCCGTGGAACCGCAGGCCCACCTTGCCCATGGTACGACAGACTCAAGCAATCCCCAGCCTCAGCTTCCCAGGTAGCAGGGATTACAGGCACATGCCACCACGCCCAGCTATTTCTTGAATGCTTTTAACAAAATGAGAATATTATCTAGAATTAAGGCGTACAGAGTTTGGACAGAAAACCTCTAGAGGGCCACAAATGTCTTGGGAGGGAGTAAGGGAACTGTATGCAGAGAGGGAAGAGGGGAAGCAGAGAGTCAATCTTGGGAACAATATCAACCACCCCTACTATATTAGGGACTTTTAATTCACTTAATGCATAATTCTTGAGTAACTTCTATGCTTAATGGAGGAGTTGAACATGGATTGGCTAGTGAGCAAGAGAGACATAGTCTTCACCCACTTTTAATCTTATAACTGTCTTTAAAAGTCTATATCATTGTCTCAGTTCTTTGCTCTACTTGCCTTGCATTTCAATCACAATTCATATAACTTAAATTGCTGCCTCTCACAACTCACAGGATAGAAACATACCTTTCTTTGTCTGCCGTATACCCAACATTGGTGATGAATTAAGCACTACTGCATATGGAGTTGCTCAGAACCTATATAGCAAGTATTGCTTCCTTTTACTCAATTAACCAATAAGGCAACCTATAATCCTCAACAGCTACTCAGAGAATTCAGAAAAATTAACCATCTGGAATTTCCTTGGATTTCATAGAATTATACACATGTTTTCATTTCTATTTTTTAACTGTGATAAAATGCACTACATAAAACTTGTCATCTTAACCATTTTTAAGTGTGTGGGTCAGTATTGTTATATTCATTTTGTTGTTCAACCAGTCTCCGGAACTTTTTCTTCTTATGAAACCAAAACTCTATATCCATTAAACAACTTCCCATTCCCCCTTTCCTCTACCCACACCCTCTGGCAACCACTGGCATTCTACTTTCTATGAATTTCTCTACTGTAAATACTGCAATCATATGGTATCTTTTAGTAACTGACTTATTTCATTTAGCATGGATCCTCAATGTTCATCCATATTGTAAAATGTGTCAGGATTTCTTCCATTTGGGGGATGACGAATATTCCATTTATGTATATATAATACTTTGTTTCTCCATTCATCAGTGAACATCTGGGTTGGTTGTTCCTTTGGCTATTGTGAATAATACTTTTATGAATATGGGTATACAAATATCTCTTTGAGACCCTAGTTTAAATTCTCTTGAGTATATATTCAGAAGTGGAATTGATAGATCATATGGCAAGTCTATCTTTGATTTTTTGAGGCACCTCTTCTATTATGTTTTTCATAATCTTTTTACATTCCTGTCAATAGTGCACAAAGGTTCCAATGTGTTATAAATAGTTTCTTTTCTAGAGATCTGTTCTTGGAACATTTCCCCTTTTCATTTCATTCATTCAGTCAAACATTCAGTAAGCCTACTATGCTTTCTACTAAGTACATAAAGTTTTGGTTTCTATGTGCTATGATAACTCAGAAATGAGAATGTGTCTGTCCATGGTGCCTACTGTTAAGTAAAAGAGATAAGATATGCAAACAGTTCATTATGGTGCAAAATAGAAAGTAATTAGGTATTTTAAGAGAAACTCACATAAAAATGCTATCAAGAAAGAAATTATGGAAAGATCACTTCTGGTTGACAGGCTTGGGAGTATGGCAGAGGAAGCTTTAGGGAGAAATACTCTCTGAGCTTTGAAAAATATATAAATGGGCAAGAAGTTTGCATGTTGGCCAGGCGCGGTGGCTTGTGCTTGTAAGCTTCAGCCTATGAAGCGGCCGGGGCTAGGGATCACGGTTCGAGTCCCATCTGGGGCCTGTAGCGAGAACTAGTTCCAAAAAATAGCTGGGCGTGGTGGCGCATGCCTCTAATCCCAGCTTCCTGGAAAGCTGAGGCTGGGGATAGCTTGAGTCTGTGGTACCCCGGGCAATGAGAGCCTGCGGTTCCATGGGCAAAAATAGCAAGACCTAGTGTCAAAAAAAAAAAGAAGTTAAGAAGTTTGCATGTTGGTCAAACCCCCTACTTTGATATACAAGGCCTCCATCACGGGAAGCATTTAGCAGAAAGAAATGTATATGCTGAGGCATGAAAAGGGAATTGATGGGGTGCATTCCAGGATAAGGAAGCTGAAAAGATGAAGCATAGTGAGTGGAAAGATGAGAGAACCAAGTTTATAAGTCTTCTAGCAGGGTCTTGTCTACTAGTGGTTATTTGGTCAAAGTGATCATTTTTTCTTATTCTCAGTTTTTGTTTTGGTAGTTGCAACTGGTAAAATATCTACCTGGCAATGACCTAGGGTTAAAATATAGTTAGATGTGTGAATATACTATATAAACCACAAAAATTGGTTTGATATACAAATTTGTATGACTGTACAATGCAGAAGCAACCTTATTGGAAGGTTGGGACCCAATGATGAGTCCCAGACTAAGGTATTTGCACCAGCTACTTACATCAGACCCAGAAGGGCCTACACAGAGTCTCATTGCTTGCTAGGGAAAGTCCATTCCCCTTTTACACAATATAATATAACTTGGCATTCCATCTATTTACAAACTTGGTATATATTACACACCTTTAACTCACTTTATTAAACTTCAGTGTTATACATTTCAGTGTAAAATCTCAATATTTTAAACAACCTTCCCAGTTTCCTTGTTTTCCCTTTCTGTAGGCTGACAACTTTGTTCCCTGGCCTGGTCATTGAGATCACCATTTTTTATTCTCACAACTATTAAGTCAAAATAGGTCACCTCCCCTGGCCCCCTTGCTTCAATGATTCTTCTAGAATAAGACTCAATCCTAGGGCCTGGAATCCACTTCTCACTTCACATTGAATGGAATTCCCTCCTTACATAAGTGAAAACAACTTAAATTAGTTAAGGATGAGTATATTTATACACAACAATGTCTCGAAAACTCTGCAGTAAAGTGTAATTGTATTTGGTTCTGAAATTTCTGTTGATTTTTATTATATGGTGTTTTGTTTTTCATTAGTATTGGATTATTTGAAAAACTAAAACCACTCAAAATAAAGATGAAGAGAATTCCTTGTTGGTGGTGACCACTTTATTCTGTGGTGCAGACATTAAATGCTCTTGGTTGAGGCACCATTTCTCTATGATCAGATACTTTTGTCTGGACTCCTACTGGTTTTCTATTTCAGTGGTTTACTAACTAGACATTCTTGTCCAGTCCTGTCTACTTCCCACCCAGCATCCACAGCAGTTCCAGAGTGAACACTTCAGAAGGCAAAGGAAAAATAAGTTGTTTGTGCCTTTTTTAAACTCCCTTCACAAGACTTACAGCTCTCTAGAACCTCTCTCACACCACTTCTCCCCCACCATACTTTTTGAGCCTACTGCCCGTATACTTTAAGTTATACCACACACCCACTGCACTCTAAGCCAGACCGTGCTCTGTTATAATTTGCTTTTTAATATGCTGCTCACTGAACATTCTGTTCAGTAGACTTATAGTCTACATCCGAGCCTCCCGTCTGTCAGTTCCTCTCTATAAAGATGTCTTCACAGGGATAGGCCTCCCATTCCTCCCCCATCATCAGCGATTCAGGCCATCTCTCAGCACTTCATTCAAAATTAACTCTATTGGACATTATTCATACAATGTTATTACTGTTTGTTTGCTCATCTGTCTTCTCACTTCATCCTGAGTCGTTTATTTTTCCAAGCCCTGATAGGGAGGACAGTTGAGCCCAATAAATAACTGTTAAATGAGTGAGTAACATAATCACAGTCCTTGACTCTAGATATTCCCCATAGATCTTAGTTCCTATTTACCCTTTCTCCTATCCCCTATTTTAGTTAGTCCCTAAAAACTGTAACTTCTATTTCAGACAACCCAAGTCAGCATGTGGGGACTCCAACCATATATGTTTGCTTAGAGTTTCATATTACCAGTCCAATGAAGGGGTGATTTTTTATTTTTAAGCAGTCAAGAATGGGGGAAAAACATCTTCACATGCATCAACTATATCTCACCTTCATTTTTTTCTTTTTCTAGATTTTAATTTCTACTATAGGTATATCTCTTTCGTGCCTGAATCAACCTTTCAACTACACACACACTTTGGAGAGAAACAGTTTTGCCATACCCATTATTACCCTGACTTATAATACAGAAGTAATGTCAGAAAATTAGAGGTAATACTCCAATCTATTTAAATTAGTAATTCTGCTCAATACTGGATAACTTCTCTGTGCTAGCCTGAGGGCAAGGTGGGTCTTTGCACATATTCTCTCTGTTTGGCATTTACCTGGTTCATTTATTCTGATGAGATTTTCCAACATTGGCACAATTGACATATTAGGTCAGTAAATCTTTGTTTAAGAAGCTTTCTAACGCATCGTCAGGTGTTTAGCAGCATCTGTGGCCTCTACTCATTAGATGCCAGCAGCACCCTCACTCCAATCGTGACAACTAAAAATATCTCATAAACATTTCAAAAGTCCCCCAGGGGGGGAAACTCACTCCTGCTAGTGAATTTTTCAGATTTTTAACTAATGTGTTGCCACAACCTTCCCTGACTCCTCACAATAAATCAAATGCACATTACATGCTCTTATAACATTGTAGACCATCACTTTGTAGTATGGAATGTACCAAGGTCTGAAATTATACATTTACTATCATGCTTACTTACTTATTATTTTCCTCCAAGGCTAAAAGATTTTTTATTATTGTCCTTCTAGACTAAACTTGGATCTGTTTTGCTCACTGTTGTTAGTTCTGCCCTTATCACAGTACTTAACTCCTATTAGTTACCTCAGAAATCAATGATATGCAGAAGAGAGAAAGAGGAAGCTGAGATTGGGGGTTGTCCTCAATAGCAAAATTCAAGAAAATTCAGAAGCAAAATAAATGTGAACTACTGACCCAGAAGTATCTAAGAGGCAATGTAGCTCAAAGGGATAAGAAGTTTTAAGATAAAATTCTTTTAGTATAATTGAAAGATAATGAAGTGTAGTGATGAAATTGACATGGTAGAAAAGTCTCTGTTGTGACACTATGGCGTTGGAGTGGGGGATAAAGCAATGGACACATGCAGACACAAAGTCTACATCTGCAAGAACTGTGTCTGAGGACTTATGTCCAGAAGACACTGAGTCTCAGATAGCAGACTACAGCAAGGTTTTCCCGGCATCGACATTTGCATGGCAGGATTCTGCTTGCATGAAAAGTAGCCGCAGTGATAGTTAACAGAACCTGGGACTGGGGGAAGCTAGAGGAAGATATGTGGGATCCACAGTCAGTTTTGGATACATTCTGCATCCAAATTTTATTCAAATGCCTGGTGATTATAAAGCAGTAAGACTGTCCATGTCCTATAAAGCTGCAGAAGAGGGGTTCTAATGGTTCCCCTATGGCAGAGGGGTTCATACCAACATGTCATCTACATGGAACAACTCAAATGGTTGCATACATTTTAACACATCTGCTCAAGATTAGTTTCATAGATTTCTAATTAGATTTCTACTGTGCCTAGTTTAGTACAAAAATCCTCAAACTTTTGGCCTTAAGATTTTTTTATGTTTTAAAAAAGTATTGAGGATCCCCAAAACTCTTATATAAAAGGATTATGTCTATCAATATTTACAGGCTGAAAATTAAAACTAAGGAGTGTAAAAAATATATATTAAATTACTTAAAATTGAACTTCTTTTGATATATTGTTTTGATTATAGTATGTGGGCAAAAACCCAGTGTCATCCAGATAAGTGATTAGAAGTAGGAAAAGTATATTAATAACTTTTTCAGTAAATTGTAGGCATACAATTTATATATTATTTGGTATATACCAGATATACTAAAGTTCAACAATTGGTTGTTTCTCAAAGATTAGTTCAATATAAAGTATGAAACCATATCAATGAAATTGTTGTTCTTTGTTCCATTAAAATCATTTGAATGGGCCCACACATAGCTTTGTAATATAGATTTGGTCACTTGGACAGTATGGACAGAGTATGTACACCTTTCAAACGTATTCACATTTTTATATAATATAAAAAATTAAAAATTTAATAGTATTACCACAGATACTGTCAGAAAAGTTTTTAAGAATTGAGAAGATGCCAGGCCAGGCATGGTGGTGCATGCCTGTAAGCAACAGCCTAGAAAGCTGTGGCTGGGGCCAGGGATCATGGTTTGAGTCCTGCCAGGGGAGCACGTAGTGAAACCTAGTTCCAAAAAATATAGCTGGGCATGGTGGCGCTCACCTGTAATCCCAGCTACCTGGGAAGCTGAAGCTGGGGATTGCTTGAGTCTGTGGTACCTGGGCAACATGAGCCTGCAGTTCCACTGGCAAAAAAAAAAAAAAAAAGGAATTGAGAAGATGCCAAATTTATGGTGGCAAATACATATTTTCCAAAATTAATGATTTTAGTAGTATTTTAACGTTTGTATTTTTTCAATGGCAGCAAATATTATCAGTTGATTTCCTCAGTAATGATGGGTCCATTTTTAAGAAAAAGCCGATAGAACAAACACTGGTGGGAATGGGAATGCTAGTGTACCACACAAATCAAGCATGCAAATGTTTTTCTTTGAACTATGTTGTACTTTATGCTCATTTCTTGTGGTATCAGACAGAATATTAAAAAATACATCCAAGAGTCAAAACTGAGTGAAATTAATAATTTTCAGTGATCTACCAAGGAAATTCTTAACTGAAATTGGCCAGCCACCAGCCCTTCCTCCCTCCCCCCTCCATCTCTCCCTTCCTTCTTTGCCCTGTGAGCTTGTGGTACTAAAGAATTCATGACTACTGCTTTGTGGCCATCTTGACTTGTGCAAAGATACCGGCAAATTTGCCATCAGTGCAAATGTCAATGCAGCAGCAAAGGCAAATAGCATCTAGGTAATATCATGGAAATAATTTTGACATTTCTAATCCACCAAAAGGGTCTTGCAGTCTCCCAAGTTTCTACAGATCACTCTCAAAGGACAGGTATAGCAATTACCTGCCACAAAACTTCCCAAGACTATCTGCAACACTCTGGCATTATCCTTATAGCACAGTGTGACCAGACAATACACTTATAAAGCAGCATAAGCCTGGAAAGAAAATGGCTCTAAATCCACCACATGAGAAAGGATGCAGGACATGGAGACTCAGTTATAGACAAGCCAAGCAATTTTTGTTGAAAAGTGCTTGGACACAAAGACTATATTATAATGGTACTGATTCTAAAATCAGCCTTTCTTTGCCTAATGGATGCTTCAAAAACAGTCGCAATGATTGCTGTGTCTCTGGCTTCTTCTAATTCCTATTTTTTGGAGAATATAGAAATACATGCTGTTGAGGGGAAACACAGAAGGCATTCAGGGAGGAGACATTTCCAACCAGAATTTATCTTTTAGCACAAATTTGGCTGCTTCCTACCAATTGACTTGAGTCCCACTTTGGGTCAGTTTCACTGCATTTTTTCTTTCTCTCTCTGGGATACTTATGGTAGTGTTTACTAGCTAATTAACAAATGCTGATGACATCTTGGAGAAGATAACTTTCTAAGAAAATTATTTAATTAAGAGAGTAGGCTTTATTTTTAAAATGCAGAGCATAACCATTCCTGCAGTCATAGAGTGGCTCTCTGAATAAGGGGAATGGGTGGTTCGCAGTGAAGGAACATGATGACAGGCAGAGTCTGTCTCTGAAATGCCCAGTGTAATGTTGAACAACCTGGGGTGCTGTGTTTACAAGACTGACTATCGGGGAAAGGATCCCAGAGAGCAATAATCCAGGTAGGGTTTGGAGAAAGTGGTCTAAGGGGTGAGAGGAAACAGGTCATATTTATCAGAGAAAACAAAGATTTCCTTCCCTTGAGGTATCTTCTCTGGCTGCTAACAGGGCAGGGAGATCACTTCTGGAAGGTGCTTATTCCACCCCTGGGATTAGGCTTGCACTGAAATCATATGCTGGCACCAGCCCATGACACTCTGAGGTGGTGTGACCAGGGAGGAGACCACTGGGATGGACAGAGTAGTAAAATCACACAAGTTACACGAGCAGATGTCTCATGTCTTTAACCTTGAGAGACAACATGGACCCTGACTGAAAAGTTTCAGGCAAGAAAATTTTCTCACCCTGCTGTCTCAATAGGACGGCAGGGGAAGATTATGAATTACGAACTATTCAGGAGAAGGGGAAAGGAAGCCAGAATGTTTTTCTGCTCATGAGGAAAGACTCATGGACTAAAAAACTCCACCTCAACCAAGGCACCTCATTGTAGCAAAAACAATGGTGCCTTACATTTTCAAAAGCACTTTACTGTTAAGGAACATTTCTACATCTCACATTTCCCCAGTTGTGTCTCATTGTGAGGTGGGCAAAGGGAAATGTGAATGCTACAGCTCACAAAAACGCTGAGGAAGTTTCCATAATCAGGAAACACAACAGATGAAAAAGCTGCCCATCCATTCAGGCCACAAGGTTTTTCCTAGATATCAAGGCAGAAATGAATGCCAATCGGAGTACTTTTAGAAAAATTTCTTTTTGATATAACAAAAACCGAGAAGGGAGCTAACCTTTCTTACAAATGTAGACCATTCACAATGAGAACAGAGGTATTCTGTTTAGTCGTTTCTGATGAGAGCTTTACATTTTTTCTCTTCAAAATAAAAATAAAGACTTTCAGGAGCTTTCAATTTGCCCTACCCTTTATTAGTCCAAGGGCATTATGAGTTGGCTATGTGCACAGTTCCTGTAATAGGTATTTGTTTGGTACCTGGTTAAAGCTGCCAGTATCAGAGTTTCTTAGCCTTAAGCTTTCATGGACTCCTGTTTATGTCTAGCATTAGAAGAATTCAGAAAACACTTGACATCATTGAGGACTGAGTGAAATGTAATGTGAAATGGAATGATAATACCTACTTCACAATGAGTATAAGTACAAGGTTAATGGAGATACCAAAGGGATGAACACATACAACAAAAATGAGGAGAGTATAGAGTAGTTAGTATAAGTTAGATTTATTCTCCAGTTAACTTGAATGAGCTCATAAGAATGGATTACTACATTTTTAGGAACTTTGCTAGTTAATTGCTAAACCATGAGTATTTTAAACCCAACCATGTTAAGAGTTTTCACATCATGAAAACATCAATTAATTAGGGCTCCTCCTCAGCTGCTGGCTACAAATTTATAAGCATATGACAACTGCACATAATAAATGTTCTGTTTGTTTGTTTTCAATTTCCTCTTTGGTATCATTCTAAAAAATTATGATGAATTAAATACTTGCTGGGGATAAATGTCTTGAAAATATTTTCTTTCATAGGTACAGAGTCACTACTGGGTTAAAGCACCAAGAAAAAAATTAAGAGGTTCCAGGCATGGGTACACTTAGTGGATATGGTGACATGAAGGCTGCTCACCCAACAACAATTCTCCAGCCCTCAACTCTCTTCCTTCATCACACAACTAGATTTTTTTTGATCTCAGAAAGTAGCACCCAATCATAATTTAGCTCCAAAAATGGATTTTCATTGCTCCAGTCTGCCATGATAATGTGAGGGTCCTAGTGGTCTATTGGTGGGCATATAACTGAGTTCTGACTTCCTTTTCCAAATTATAGGAAAAAGACTCTCATGAAAAATCCTTGAGCCCTTTTCTGTCCACCCACTTTGGTCTGAGGATCTGATGCTATGTGAATAAAAAGCAAGAGGCAGGCAGGAGAAAAATGACTCCCTGAGGATATCTGAGGAAAAGAATGAAGAATGTTAATTTCTGTAACAACATCATGATTGAACCCTGGACATGCTTCTTGACAATAAAAATTGTTTAAATCATAATTAATTTTTCTATTATGTGAAGTCAATAAATCTTCCTATCTAATACAGTGAGGGCAGTACATTACAAGTGCAGCTATTTCTCAAAGTTTCATAAATATTCTCAATATCTACTTAAAAAGTTCATTTTGACTCTAAACTCAAAGAACATGGAGCTCAGAGTAAGAGGGAGCCATATGTTAGAGTGAGGATAAGAAAGGTATGGAGAGGCGATCTTACTGGGTCTGGGGACTCCCCCTCTATCTGTGTGCAACTGTTTGGCCACAAAATTGAATCAAGCATGAACAGGCATCACTTTGAATCCTTAAAGAGACTCTTGCATCTTGAGCCTCAACTCATGGACAGTATCACTACAATCCTCCTAAGATTTCTCTTAGAATTATTTTCTCCTGAGTTATTTTGAGCGCTCACAGAAAGGATATCTAGAAAATTTATTCACAGTTGGCAAATAAATGACAGAGGTGCTAGGAACCATTGGAGATGGTGGTGGGACTCTGGAAGCTGTACCCATAACTGTTTCAAACAAAATTTGAAAAAAATGTCATCATATGTGTGAAAAAATAAGAACCCAAAGAGAACAAGTCTTTTATAGCAGAGGAAATAGTGAACTATAGTGTGACATACTGGCCAGTATTAGAATCTACATATGACTCCTCATCCCCCACCCCACTCCTTAAAAGAGTGGGGATTCTTGCAGCCAATTCAGAGGAATGAGAGTATCGATAGAACAGGAAGGAGATTTTGAAGAAGTGGGCAATATAGAGTCTTTCCTGGAGGCAGCTTGCAAAGATGGACAGAGAAATCTGCCTATCTAGATGATTTCCCTGGGTCCCTCCACAGAAGGGTCTTTTCCTGATTCACTACAGGAGTTCTGGTCACAGGAGATAGGAAGTGTGATTCAGGAGGGTCTGAAAACAGTCCAGCATTCTTCATTTCCCCACTGCCATAGTTGCCGGCTCATCTTTTTCTCTGCAGAGACTATGAACATGTCTGATGGCAACTCTTTCTCATATTCAAAAGAATAAAGCTTCAGAGAGCTCAGCTGCCAGGCTAGCGCCCATGAGGGACAATAACGATAGTGAGAAGCCACATTCAGGGCTTCAGCCTGGGAAGTGGCAAAGAGTGTGTCCATGAATGGCTTCTGAGACTCTTTAGAGCTTATAAAGTCCTCCTTTCTCCTTTTGCTGAAAACTCTCATGGAAGTGAAAGGAACCTCTGTGTCGTTTATTTCAAAGGGGGGGGCTGTGAAAAAAAAATCAATATTATCCAAATAGCTCCTCACTGGCTAATTTTCAGAGCTAAATATCAGCTGCTCCAAAAACACATCTTTTTCATATTTCTCAGAGACCTGTGATAGGCCCTAATAGCAGATGCATTTTCCATTTATACATTCTGTCTCTCTCTTTTTAGGGAGTTAATGCTTAAGCCTTTTTAGAAACTATTTTTAGGGAACAACTGGCCACTGATTAGAGTTCATGAGAACAAAATCAAATTCAGAAGGAGGGAAGTTAGTTCAAAGTACTCTTATTGTTTGAGATCAATAAAATCCAAATCTTAAAGCAGTCGTAGACCCATGACAGAAGCCTGTCCCTTTGCAGAAAAGTAAGCAAGAATACCAGCGGCACTCAAGAGTCATGACCTTTTGGAGGGGAGGGCTGTTATATCTAAATGAGTAAGTATATGGCCTTCTCACTTCCTTCATATTCAGGAAGCAGAAAACAAAAAAGCTCTGTATGTGTGTGTATGTGTGTGTGTGTGTGTGTGTGTGTGTGTGTGTTTAGCCACAATTATACTACCATTACATCATTCAAAATAAGACTATAAATAGTTTCACTGACAGCTATGCTAAAGTTACCTCAAAAAAATATTCTGGAAACAGAGCTTCCATGGCAGCCGGTGGTGATTTGGAAAAAGTGGGAACACAGGAAAAGTAAATACCCTGGTGAGTGGAAGATGAAGAATTGGAGTAGAGTCAGGAGAAAGGGAGGAATTTGTTTCACTTCAAACAGGTGGTTAACTATACATGTGCTTTTCAGTGAATTTGGTTCTGTGCCTCCGTCTCATTGTTTCTGCTTTCTCAGCATTTTAACGTCTTTATCTTACTCATAGTTTCTGTTTCCCCTTAACGTCTTCTGCCATGTGTGGGTGCAATCATGCCTCCCGGTTTCTCCCAGCGCACTGTTTTATGCTCAGCTTTTTCTTCCTGTCTCACTTGTTTCCTCATTGCAGGTCCTGGAATAGAATTTGATGGTTCATCTCATCTTTTCCTGTACTGCTGTCTACCCTCAGACTGATTGCCTTAGACACAGCCACTTGTAACCTAGAAGTAGGGTCCTATGGTTTAAAAGGTGGCAATCTTGGTAATTTCTTGCTTGGGGGCAGTTAAAGGGGCAGTTCCCACTGACAGTGGTGGGACTATGGTTGACATACCGAAAATGAACATGTGAATACACATATAAAAATCCTCTTGATCTAAACTTATGAATTATTATTTTCCTTTGATTTGTCTAACAGGACTAAAGTTCTTATGTATATTTTATCCTCAATAAGAACTCTCAGGGGAAAAAATGCCCAAAACATATGATACAGTTGAAATGTTGCCTCTTCCTAGAACCTTTCTTGACCATCCTATCTAAAGAAACTGTTGAATCATTCATTCCCAATTCCCCTATCGCTTGCTATATTTCTTTCATAGTTATTATCTAAAATTATATTATTTAAAAAATAATATATTACTTCTCTTTTCACCTGCCTGCCCAGACTATAAAACCCTAGAGACAAGGACTAGGCTAATTTATTCACTATTTTACTCCCTAGTGCCTAAGACAGTGACCAGCACAATAAACACTTATTAAATAAATGAATTAATAAATAAATGGTCTTGATGAAAGCATGAAAGAGAAAAAATACTATGCAATCTTTGCAGCTCCAGTTTTAATGTACCTAAGAATTATCCTGTTTTGTTAAAAAAAAAAAAAAGCAGATTCTTGGCAGATATCCTGATTGGGCATTTCTGGGGTAGAAACCAGGATTTATCTATGAAAACCACCATGGGAGTGACTGTGATATGAGTGGTGCAAGGACCACCTCCTGATGAACACTGCTGCAGTGGAGCATGCCAGACCTTCATTTGAAATTCCCCATCTAATCAATATAAGGACAATGGTGAGATGACAAGGAGCCTATGGGAGATGGGAGTTTAGTAGTCTGTGCCTGTTGCTCCCAATTAAATGGAGGACTGCTTTTACCAGAGGAGAGAGAAATGGATGCTGGACTAGCCTAAGCAACAGATGTTCATAGCAAGTATTTGGCAATGTAACAGAGGCATCTTATAGAGAGGGAGGTACCACTTTCCTCTCCCCTTTTCAGATGCAATCACCATGGAGGTGGGAGCTGGGTGGTCAGGTGAATCTATATAACACAGAAGGCAGATAGGCTCAGAAGATACACACAAAGAAAAAAGGCCTGTTTGCTTCTAAGCCTTGGACTTGCAGAAGGGGATTTGAAGGAGATATGAAGAATTGAGCCAGGTGGGGATATACTTGGAAAGGATATGTGAGGAGGTTAACAATGGCAGCCATTATCTTGAATTGTACTTTGATATTGTTCCTTTCATCCCAGACTTGTCTGGCTCTTTTCCTGGCCCCCATTCCTAAGGTTCCCCACTAGAAGTTACCCTAGACTTGTGGTAAGTGTTCAGGCCTCCAAGGTCCACTTCCAAACCCCATTTGACTGGTTACTTACCAAAAATGGATGGGAAACTTTGGGTGAAGCTATTATCATTTTTCCTCTTCTCTCTCTAATGCACACTAATCTTATTAAAGTTCTGTCAGAAGCTGTCAGCTGAGACCAGACTAGACTCATACTGTGAAATGAAGACGACTTCATTTCACTCTTATCTAACTTCAAAACGCTGAAGACAAAACTAACATAACAGACATTCAGAGAGCAATGAGCAACTTCTCCTTTCCTCTAATATTTACCTTAAAAACATTTCTTAAGAGTTACCATCAAATTTATAAGTAAATCCCCTACCTACCATTATCTCACAGAAACTATTTTACCCAATTTTATTATACCCTAGCCATTAATCTTCCCTAATCAATTAATCATAAAACATTCTCTTAACCACCTTTTTTCTCTTACCTAAACTCTATAAAAAGCCTAATAATTTACCTTAAATTCACTAACAACCATATTTCTGATAGCTTACAGTCTTTAATTGTGTCAATCTCTCATATTCTATCCTTTCTCACAACTCTACACCAAGCTCTTTACAAAGTTATTTTATACTATATATGCTTTGTCTTTGTATGCATAGATGATTGAATGCTTTCAGAGTATGGGAGTTAGGGGGTTGGGGTACTTCTTGGTCTGTGTGCTAACAGCAAGGTAATCTCACTCCTGCATTACTTTACATGGTATTGAGGCATTTCATGACTTGATTCCTGACACTCCCAGCCACACCTGACACAGTTAACCAACCTCATTATTAACAGTGGCCATATCGACATTCTGGCAGTTTTCCCTAGAATGACATGTTCTTTATCAACTTGGAGCAGAGGTGTTTTGTTAAATGTTTATCAATTGGCTCATTAAGGGTTAAAAAGCAGCCTTGATGAGTCATATTTGCCTGATTTCTATGTTCCCACCATAACTCATTTCAGGCTATTATGATGTCACTGCAAGTGGAGTTGGAAGGAAAGTCAGTGCATAATCGAAACTCTAATATGTAGAAGCAGACTCCAGAACACTTTCACTTCTAGGTCTTCCTACCACCTTCCTTTCCCTCTCCCATCCTCATATCCTACTTTTAGGCTAATTCCTACAGATCAACCTGAACCTGTGGTGGAACTATTTTCATCTGCTGGGGGGGGGGGGGAGTGCACCTCTTACTTGCTTCCAAGGCCCTCTAGTAGAGATACTCATTGTGTCTCCACTATACCACGAGCTCAAGGCATCCACCACACTGAGCATAGTACCTAGCACATAGTAAGTTCTCCACAGTGTTGATTGATTGCATACATGAATGAATGTGCTTCTTGATCTCATGCTATCTCTTCATGTGGCAGCCAGATGTTTGCTAGATGTGGTGTGAGGCTAGGCAGAACACATTTGTTAAAAATGTAAACAATGCAGTGAGGAAATGACTTTCCAAGGCTTGGGCTAGTTGCCGGCTCATCCTCACTTCATTAAGATAGTTGTACCCAAGAGATCAGTAATTCACATCTTGGTTCCCAGTCCTGCATTTGCCTTCACTGTCCATGAAGCCCGAGGGAGGCATTCATTAGTGAACAAGCACTTCACACACCACAAAGATGTGCGATCTGAGTGCATGGCTTATGGGGTTTTTGTGTATGTGTGAAAAATGTTCACCACAGGGCAATAAAGTCATCAGAATGGGGTGTATGTAGCATGGCAGGGAATGCGGAATGATAGTGGGAGGGAGATGGGGACAAGGAGCATGCAAGAGGAGAATTGAGGGGCTATATATTCTCACTGTATTTTCTGAGCTTGGAAGGAGTGGAGGTTTTATATACTCAAAGAACTTCCAAAGTTGATTTAGTATTGTACTTCCAACACCCCCCCCCCCCGGAAATTTAGATATAAAAACAGATTCTCTATTGTCAATAAGAAATAGGCCAGGACCTCAAAGAAGTGCCACTGTCTACTTGTATGAAGTAGAAATGAAGCTTCTAAGTTCCCCATGTACCCAGAGGAAAAAAACACATATACCCATGTCCTTCTCTTCCCATGAGTCTCCTCTGAAGGTCCAGTAAGGCTGAAGTGTACACATGGGCCCACACTTATGGGCACACTGACTGTGGAGGCCATGCAGACAGGAAGTGGACAAGCAGCAACTACTGCTTTGTGAGTGTACCTTTATCTAGCCTGTTGACATGGAAGAAAAATGTTACTGCTTAAGCTTCGTTATACTACATACATTTCTTATAAGAGTTTCTCCTCCTCTGTTTAATCACAGACCTTTTACTTTTTTCAACCCATTTCAAAAACTCTCTGATACAACAAATAACAGAAATTTTCAGAACTTTACCACGTACCAGCCCTGTAGTTTGATGAATACAAGCCTTGATCTTTGTCTTTAATAAGGGTTTTATAGACAAAAGCAGTTCTGTGCCTGGACCTATGACTCCCAGGGGAGTCCAGGGGTAACTCTGGAGCCTCATGTATTCCTTGACATTGCAAAATTTCAGTTGTGTCTGGAAGAGAGTTCATCACTTTCACTGATGTCTCAAAAGTTCCTGAAGTCTACAATGTTGATTGATGGGTCATTGACTTCATAGACAAGGACTACAGTCAAGGTATCAGGAAAGTGCTATGGTCTTAAGACAACCTGTTGTGAGAAATCATAGCTCAGAGATGATCTCCTGAAGGAAAAAGCAGGTGGACCAGAGCATTCTACACATGAGCTTTAAACCTTGGCTCTGCCACTGAACTCTTGGGAGATGGGGCAAGTTGGGTGACATCCTTGACTATTGTCCTCACTTGCTACCAGAGATAAACAGAATGTAGAAGATGTTAGAAAAATTGGACAACAGAGCACAAATGTTATTAAACAGTATGGTGGTTATATTTTCTAACACTATGCCCATGTACTTTTCTTCAATCTCCAGACAGTTTTTTAGGTAAAGAACTTCTCAATTTAAAACCTTAAGGCAAATTCTTTATCAAAAAGAGTACAGATACTTATTTATACAGTGCTTCTAGACTTTCTGGAATGCTCTGAACTATACTGAAACTTAGAAGAGTTTTACTTGAAAAGGGGAGGGGAGCTGAGGGAAAAGTAGTATTGAGCATTTTATCTGATTGCGTTGATTATATTATCTGTTTTAAACACATTGTTTACAACAGGTTTGTTTTATATTCTCAGACTTTGCAAACATGTTGTATATACAGGTTGTTGAGATACCATTTTATATCATATTTTCTCTGAAAGAAGAAGAGGTATATAAATGCCAAAGACATGAGCTAACAGCACTGTCAGGAATCTCCTAATTCCTCATCCACATTTCATCAGAAGTTCACACCAGCATTTGCCTGTGCAGCTAGTCACAAACCCCTGTCCTTCCATTCCCTCACTCTTCTGTTCCCTAACTATAGTGGCATGGAAGTGGTTAATAGCCCTTCTACATCACACAGATCACTAGCCTGCATCTGGTTAGAGGGAAAATAGTGCTGATGAGAGAGCATCTCAGTCGTATCCATTCATATGAACGTGGCTTAAAAAAAAGATGGATCAAGAAAAGAATCCTAGTAGAATCTTTGTTATTCCCTTCTCAGAATGAGTGTTTCTGCTGTGTGCTCCCCAAAAGACCCTGCAAGTTTCTCTCAGCACTTAGTACCCTGCATTCTGATCATTTCTTAGTGATCTGTCTCCTCCTTGCTCACAACCATGCTCTCCAGTGCATTGTGGTGCCTGCCATCCAGCACATACCAAACAAGCATTATCCCAAGGAATTTGTAAAGAAAACATCTACCTGAAAACAGGAGATTATTGAGACTACTGAGTTACAATAGATTAAAGAAAATCTTTGAATAAAAAATTTGCCTTGTTAGTAAAGCTAAATATCTGAACTACAGTTCCCAAAATCTTTCCCCTCAAAACTGTGTGATTAACATAGAATGATACACAGCAAACAAACAAACACACAGACTTTTGATGACTTGACTAACGAAGCAGAGAGTGCTGTGGCACCATCCCAGAGTCCTCTGCCCACTTCATGGACACTTTCTCATGTGAGAAAGACACAGCAAAGCAAAGACATTTTTGACTGTGGAAACAGTGACAGAAGTGGTTCCCAACTCCTACAGGTCGAAGAATCATCTTGAAGAATTCATTAAAACACAGATTCCTAAATAATACTCCTGGAGATGCTTGTTCTGGAGGGCTATAGTAGGGTCCAGAATCTTTGTTTTCAATGGATGCTGTTCAAGATTCAGTCCATCAGTTTGACTTGGGGATTGACTTCTGAGGGACATAATATGAGCTGAGTAGATTTTACAGGTTCCCCATGACACACATCTATAAAGGAGCGGTTGAATATGTGTAAGAATCAGCCACAAAGCTCATTATAATGCAGATTTCATGCCTAATAGGAAGTGGCTAAAATGACAAAGACATATAGCAAATATTGGTAGAAATGTGGAATACCTAGAACACTCATTACATTGTTGATGGAGTGTAAAAGTATACAATCGCTTGGAAAGTTGTTTGACATTTTCTTTTAAAGTTAAAATACACTTGTCTTTTACACTTGTATTTTAAAGTTAAAATACACCTGTGATCAAGCAATTTCACACCTAAGCATTTACCTGAGAGAAGGGGAAACACAGGTTCACATTTGAAAAAAACTTGTGCACTAGTATTCATAATACATAAAAACTAGAAAGTACTCTTGTCACACTCTCTAAGGCAGTTCTCATAACAGCCTTGCATAATCCCCTCTCCTCAAATGTCGGTGACATTTGTGACTTGGTGCTAATCAATACAGCAAAGGAGAATGAATGTCACATCCACAATGATGTTCTATTTTATAAGATTTTGTTCCAGTGAGCTGAAGAGGGAGGTCTTCCCACTGGCTTTGAAACAACAGTCATGCTGTGAGCTGCTATGAGAGGTCTAAAAGGCAGGGAACTGCAGAAGGCCAGTGTTCAACAGCCAGCCAGCAAGAAGCCAAGTTTTCAGTCATCCAAGTATAAATATCTGAATACTGCCCACAACCATGTGGATTTGAAAGATCACCCCAGGGTTCGGATGATAATGCATCTCTACCGACAAAGAGCTACAGCTCAATGAGGTTCTAGTATAGTACTCAGTTATGCTCAGTATTCAGCCTATGGGACCATGAGCCCTGGAGATAAATGTTTTCCATGTGTGTGATAATTTGTTACACAGCATAAACAATGAATGTACATCTCAGATGCCTCCAATAGGTTAGTAAAGGAACAAACTGTAGCATATTCTTACCCTGAAATATTGTTATTTAACAGTAAAATGACCTAATTATTATTGATACATAAAACAACATTGATGAATCTCAAAAGTCAAATTGGGCAAAGAAAGCCTGACTCCAGAGGACAGTGGCATGAAAGAACAGTGGTTGCTGCTAGGGTGGGGGTGGGGAGGGTGATTGACTAGAAAGAAAACTAGAAACTTTCTGGGGTGATAGAGGTCTTGGTTGTGGTGATGATCACAAGGAATATGTACACTGAAGAGTACAGTTAAAATATACACATTGAGTCTATGTAAAGTATACCTTGGTTATTTTTTAAAGGCACCTCTTAGATTGTGATTCAGTGGGCTTAAGACAGTGAGATATAGGATTCTCCATCTTAATAAGTATCCTTAGACAAATAAAACACAGAAGTGCTTGGACCACACATTGAAAAACTCTCTGAAGAGTAGACCAGCTAAGGAGGAAAGATAGAAGAATTTGGAACTTCTGATTCAGTTTAGCTTTCTCCTAAGGGACATCATTTGTTGCCTTCATTTGTTTTTCAACCAGTCAACGAGCAATTTCTTGTTGTTTAACTAACCAAGTATTTTCCAAGTCTTAGGTATTTTATCCAAAGAAATCATAAAACTCATTCTTCCAAAAGGGCTAAAACTTTGAGGGAAATGCCCATATATACTTGATATAGGAAACACTATAAAGCAAAGAGGATAACCCACTCAGTCTAGTTATCAAATCTAGTTTTTCTTGGTCACTTCCCAAATAATCCAAATATTCCCCCTTCCTTTATGTTAGTCTATCATTGAAGTCAACATTTTATGAATAGTTAATAATTTTAAGAACCATTCAAACCTTGTTTATCCTGCTAAATTTCCTTTGATTTCCAGGCTTATGGTGTTTTTTTTTCTCTCTTATTTTTTCCTTTTTTGTTGGCCATGAATCATGCTGCTAGGAGGTTTCAAGAGCTCTTGGTGGAAGATCACAGAAATAACCAGCCCACCTGCCTTCCCTGGTGTCTTGGCAAAGATCTTGGCACTGTCCTATGTTCCAAGAAGCAAGGAAGGAACCTTATTCCAATCAGATGCTCAGCTGGACGATGAAACACAACTATTTAATTTCTAGACTTTTCATTGCATTTACTTCACTTGGGGAAATTTCTGCTAACTACTTAAGCATTGAATTTTAATCCTAAGTACCACAGAGTATAATATTCATGCAGATTCACACTCTTGAAAGCTTCCCAACAATTTTCTACTTCATTTCCTTCAATTCCAGATCATTATAAATGGTGTGTTTTTACTATGGACAATGGAATGGTTGATTGTCCAGAAAATAATGTTTATTTTTGGTGAAAAAGATAGAAATTTTTATAGTGGAAGAGCAAGACACTCCAGATCAGCAAAGGCTTTTCTTTCCTTTTTAAAAAATTTTCTGTTAAATTTTTTTATTGGTTTATGTATATATATATACATATAATACATTTTGTCTGCCCTGAGACTCTCCCATCACCTCATCACCTGTGTACCATCTTTATCTCCTGGGCCCTCTCCCTCCCCCCTGATGTCACCTTCCTCCCCTTCTCTTGATCTATCTATGCTTCAGTTTTTCTAGCAGTTTTAAATTTTTCTTATCTGTTTAGCAAAGGTTTTTCTAACATATTTTTGTTAAATTCAATTCCCATATATCTAGTATGTAAATTCAGGGACCTAACCAAACCAAAAAAATATTTAGAGAAAATTCACAGGAATGGAGAATGCACAAGAAAGCTTTGATCAAAGAAAGGAAGGCTCAGAAGGGATGTCTTCAAGTACAGAATCTGCTTTCACATGGCACTGAGAAATAAAAGTAGGTCTAATGGTAAAAGAAAGAGAGTGACAACACTCAATGCAAAAGATAAGGAAACATTTTCTTACAAAGAGAACTATTTAAAAATAGAATAAGTTTCTTCGGAAGTTGCTTTCTATGGTTGCCATAACACATCAGAGATTTAGCAGCTTAAAACAATACTAACATATTATTTTACAGGGCTGTAAGTATTGGGATAGTTTGTTACAGAGTAATAGAGACTATTATAATAGAGTAATAGAGACTATTATAAACTATTAGTAAGAGCTTTATCTTTAGTGTTTTCTTGCTTTTATCTAATCCATCAGCAAAATCTTATGGACTCTCTCTGGATCTGGTTATCTCTTTTCATCTCCATGGTCATCATCTAGCTCATCTAGTTTGCTAGAAGAAAAGCCCATCATGTTTTTGCTTCCATGTCCACAAATCTCAGTCTATTCTGACCCTAGAGTTCATGGGTGAGTTGAGAGGGAGGTTTTCAGATCTGTATCACTGTCCAAAGACTTTCTCTGCCCAGTGCTGCTTACCTTTCCTTTCATTTTTTACAGGCATTTATACCCAATGATCTTGTGCACTCCTAATTCCATCTCAGACTCTGCTTCCTAGAAACTTAGACTAACAGAAGAACTGTTGTAAACACTTTACCTATATTTAAATTTAAATGAGTATCTTTATCTTCCCTCTAGCTTCTGCTCACAGAGCTTTCAACTTTTCTTAGGATCCAAAATCCCAGCAGCATAGAAATTAACTAAGCTTCCTAAATCATTACTCTTGTCATCAATGTCTTGCCTTGTTCTAAACCTTAAAACATAGCAAAATTTCACTATGTTTCTCATTTTGGAAAGAAAGTAAATTTGTGAGAACTTTCACCCCCTCTTTTTTGCTTGTTTTTTTCCTCTGCCACATGATGATTGGGATCAAGTGCTATAGCCACTCTGTAAAAAATCTGGCACTCCCTCAAAAAGTTAAACACAGATTTTTCATATGACCCAGCAATTTTATTCCTATGTATACATTTAAAAGAAATAAAAACAAATGTGCATGAAATACTTTTATATGAATACAGCAACAAAAATCAAAATAGGCATAAGTAGAAACAATTTAAGAGAGTCCATCAATAGATGAATGGACAAACAAAATGTGGTCTGTTTATACAGTGATATTATTTAGCCATAAAAAGGAATAAAGTGTTGATATATGATACAACATAGATAGCAATTAAAAACCTTAAGGCAGTCCATGCCTCACTTATGCCTTCTCTTCTGCTGGGTGAAAAAAGCAGACCCAAAACATCTCATATTATTTGGTTCTATTTATAGAAAGTTTCAGCAATAGGCAAAACTATAAGAACAGAAAATTTATTAGCGGTTGCCAGAATCTGGGTTATGGGGGGTGGGCATGACTGCTAATGAGAGTGGGATTTCCTTATGGATGATGAAAATATCATTGAACTAGACAGAGTTGGAGGTGTGTTATTACATACTTTTGTGAATATACTAAAAACCACTGAATTTTGTACTTCTAAAATGGTGAACTCTATGGTATATAAATCACTGCACAATAATGAAAAAAGGAATTGGTTAATAAACATGGGAATAGATTATCAAATTACCTAGAAATATTGAATATTAAAATTAAAATAACAATTAGGATTTATTTTTCCATCATTAAATTGGAAAAGAGCTAAAGATTTATAACACATAGATTTTATGCCTGCAAATCTCTATCCTGCCAAAGGAGAATAATCTGCTATAATGTGCTCATACTGTAAATAATCTTACTTCCAAGAATTTATTATGCTTGTATTTGCACACATATATATGAGAATAAATGTTTAAAGTTGTTAGCTGTAGCATTGTTTTTTAGAGTAAAGAACTGGAACTAATTCAATGGTACAGCCATATTGAAACAGAACAAACCTGGGGGACTGGGTTTGATTCAGTTGGTGAGGCCTCCTGCTTACTTAAGAAAACAGGGCATGATCCAAAAGCAGTCACATGGTGAGCAACAACAATTACAGGATTTATTTACCCAGAGACTGACAAAGGGAGAGGAGAGGGGCAAGGTGCAGGGAGAAAATGAATGTACAGGTGGCATGTGGTCAGATGCTATGTGTCCTACTCTAGATATAATCAGCTGAGCAGAGACCAAGGGCCAAGCTGAAGGCATGAATACCCCTCTTTGCTGGTTGTTTAAGTTCCAAAACCCGAGCCCTGCCCCTGTTTCTCATTGCCCTCCACTCTGGGGTGGAGTCTGGAAATTTCCTTCTTCTACCATCCAGTTGGTAATGAGAACCACTCACTGATTCACAGGTTGCTCTTTTCTGTTCCATCAAATGTTAAGTTACTGCTGAAAAAATAGATTTTTATGGAAAGATGTTCTTAATATGTTGTAGTATTTAAAAAGTTACCACAAATCTCTGTGCATGTATAACTATATATAACACATATAACATATAGTAAGTATGTATGTTACATATAATGTAAAATAGTCTATATTATATATTACTATAATCTTTTTAAAATATTATATTAGATATATATCTTATAGACCAGATACCATCTTTGTCCAAAATGTATATATACATGCATATCATTTTGCAAAAATAATAACTAAAAATACATTGAAGTATTAATATTTGTTGGTGATGTGGAAGATGATATTTGGAGGAAATTTTACTTCCTATCTGTCACTATTACTTAAAGTTTGAAAAATAAAAATGTTCAAATCTTTTATAATCAGAAAAATTAATCACTCTTCATAAGATTAATGAATATCTTGAAAGCTCAAAACATTATGTGTGCATTGTGGCATATTAAGGTGAAAATAAGGTAAAGAGAAGATTGTAGAGAACAAAAAAATCTCTTGGCATTTCCATGTAGGATAGTCTGACATCCTTTCTCTTTCTTTTGGGCATTGCTTAATACTAGTTTATCATGGTTTAATGCTTTTTGGTTTTCCTCTCACACAGCCACTGGGGACTTTGATCTTTTTCTACCTCAAGAGAAAAGATCTGGGACTCTGGAAGGAAAGATATTTGTGAGTGCATCACAATCTCACTACACAGGAGATGATAATTTCACAGTGACCAAGGAACTTCAGTCCATCTCACTGAACTGAACTAAGGGGCATGTGTTCTCCACATTTTGAGGGCAGGTTCCCTTTTACTTAGCCATTTCTCCAGGCTCTGGCTTAGGCAATGTGCGCAGCACAGACATTTTTTAAACTGAACTGAAGAGGGGGAGACAAGGAGACAGAAAGATTCCCATTAGCCACTTGCCTTAGGGGAAAAGTAGAGGGTGAGGAAGAGAGTGTCAAAATAGTGGATTACCCTGAAGACATTTAGTAGAATTTCAAATCTCTCCCTCCCGAGCTCTCTTTATTTCATCTTTAAAATCTTGATAGGCCGCATAAGAAGCCTGAGGAAAGTGATAGAGACAAGTGGACAGTGGGAAATGACAAAAGTACGTTTCCCCCAAGTCACTGTTTTTCAGAAGGCACTGTTAAGGTGAAGGATATGAAGATGATTTTCATTAGGTAAAAATACTATTAAATATTCTTTTTTTGTTTTCCAAGCACAGTAAACCACTTTTTCCTTTTTAAAGCCAACAATGGTCTAATATTTGGCTGAGTTGTATGTAGCAGGCAGTAGCTATTAGAAATTGTCACACTTTCAGATACCTCAGTTGGTATCTAGCAGGGCTCTGATGCACAGAGCCTGAAATCTTCTTCGAAAATATCAGACCACGTTTTTCAGCCTGAGGCTTTAAATTCTCTCTTTTCTCTGAATTCTGTTCAGTTCAAATGAAATTTATGCTTTCCACAAGGAAAGTCATCTTGAAATTTCCTGAAACACCTGGCAGTGGGCAGGTTGAGGCAGGCGATGTTGTCGTGCTACCCCTGACAGGTTAGTGATCCTATCTTTTTTTGGTCTTTGTGCTATTTACTGGCAAATTCCAAGTAACATCAGAGCTCAGTGCTGATGAATGCAGAACAGTCACAGTGATGGCACTATCCCACAACCCAGAGAACAGACTTTGAGTAATCTGAACATTTTTTCAAACTGGAGATGGAGCCTGAAAAACAATTCAGTGGATCATGACAATATTGTAAAATAAAATCAAATAGGATAAAATGAAAAAACCTCCAGGTTTATAGTTCAAAGAAAATGAACTATATGAATTTTTTAATGAAAGCTGATTTTTAATTATACCTGTGTACATGCTTATATATATGAGGTTGGTCATAGCATAAAATTAAATACCTTTCTTAGAGTCACAATCTGAAAGTCATTGGTAAGCTGAGGTGGGTGAACAAAGGTGAATGAATAAGACCCAACTTCTGCTGTTGTCTGTATACAAGGCAAGAAAAAGATGATTTTTACATTTTTTGACTTTTTCATTTTTTAGTGGGGAAAAATCAAAAGAAGAATATTTTACAGTATGTGAAAATTAGGCAGAATTTAAATTGCAGTGCTCATAAAAATTATTGGAGAGGAATCACACTTATTTGTTTATGTATTGTGTGTGGTTGCTTTTGCAAGAACTCAGTAGTTGCAATCAACATTTTATGGCCTCAAGAGTCTGAAATGTTTATCTTTACAGGAAAGATCACTGACCCCTGATTTAGAGGACTCATCTTTAT
The DNA here is from genome assembly GCA_004024945.1 of Uropsilus gracilis. Classification (NCBI taxonomy): domain Eukaryota; kingdom Metazoa; phylum Chordata; class Mammalia; order Eulipotyphla; family Talpidae; genus Uropsilus; species Uropsilus gracilis. The sequence continues at coordinate 127,565 of PVHY01001574.1, read as the reverse complement.
AATACATTGTTCTCAGATCTGTGTATCTGCTTTATATGGTAACCCCAAGGTGTCCTACTTTTCTGTTTTATTTTTCTCAATTTTCATTTCGTTTTTCTTAAGTAAACTTTCTTCTCTCACTCACTAATCTGTGTATGTTTGTGTGTTTTTGGAGTACTTTTTTTTTCTCCCCTCCTCCTCCGTGGACCTGGAGTGCTTTTTAAACTTCAACTGGCAAGAACCTAGTAAAGAAACTGCGGAGAACAGTGCGTTGTTTTGGGGTTCACCCCCCTGCACTATTTTACTTTTGCATTGGTCTCAAGAGTTGTCTTTTGGGGGCATCCAACCTAAAAGAAATGAAGTTTGGAGAGAGGCTCATAAAAAGCAACTCTATATGACAAACTTAGGTCAGTGGGTGCCATCAACCATGTCTTGCTAAATGTGGATTCTTTATATACAGTTGTTGGTGTTTTTCAGAAAGGGAAAAGGTGACTTTCTCATTGGAGACTAATTTTCAATACACTGTAATTTCAAAAACCCCTGAATGAATCAAAACAATTAGAATCTAATTCTAATCGATCTTTTGGGTGAGGAGTAATTTCTCTAAGACTCATTTCCCGTCATCTGAAAGGAATTACACTAGAAAATTTTAGGGCTTCTACTTTTCTGAGTTTCCTTGTGAAGCGAGTGGTTGAAATCATCTTCTAGACATTATCTAATTCTGATAGGGGCATCTAGTTCACCAACTTGATGGGGCTCCAAAATCCGAACGAGTGTACACTGCGTACTCCTCCAGGGAGGAGGAGGGGAGAAAAAAACAGTACTCCAAAAACACACAAACATACACAGATGAGTGAGTGAGAGAAGAAAGTTTACATAAGAAAAATGAAATGAAAATTGAGAAAAATAAAACAGAAAAGTAGGACATCACTGAGTGGTGTTGCTGGGAGTTTGCCACCCCAAGGATGATACAGGCAGCTCCTCCAGGGGGCGCAACGTTTCCCCAAGGCAAGCCCAGCAGTCAATCAGCAATACTCCCAGACCTTGCTAAGACCTTCCTAATGCTGAATCACTAAGTGTAGTTTCAGACAACACTTAAACTATGTTCTTTTCCTTAATGTTTCCTGTTCCACAAAATATTCAGTGTTATACTGGGCTTCCTACTTGTACTCAATCTTTGGTTTCTCATCTTGGGCAGCTCAATTTCACACCAGTTATATCAGTGTAGCAAAGCACCTTCCTGTAAGACAAAAGCATCTCTAAAAGATGCACAGGAGACACAGGTGCAACTCTGAAAAGAAAAGGGAGAGTGTGCAGTGGAAATGGAGAGAGCTAGATGACTACAGGTGGCAACAGATTATTTTTAGCTCGCTGATTATATAAAAACTTCAAACAATACAGAAGGATATGAGTATTTCTTCAAGCAGGTCAAAGGGTTCTGGACCTATTAAGTCTGAAACCTATGAGTTCCTTGAATAAAGTTATTTATCACTAGAGTTATACATCTGGATAGCTGTCCCAAGGATGAGATGTGAAAACTATCATCCAGATGCTAGATGGTGATCACATTCAACTTAAAATTAGACATCCTATTTATTACTTATGATCTTATTTGCATTTATAACCTTAGGGATTCAAGTAAATAATGTAAAAGCATACTACTTTTTTTCATAATAAAATAAGCTTTCTTATTTATTTTTGCATAATGAAATGAATGTTCTTATTCTTATTCTCTTTTAACTTTATATAAACAACCATGATCATTTAAAAACATCCCAATAACATACACAAAAGAACATAGGAAGAATAGTGCTACTCGTGCTACAGCTATTTTGACCATAATTTTCTGGTTTTTTAGCCTTTGATAAGTTGAAAAGCAAAGTCTAATTACCATCGGTGGGTCTCAATGCAAATGATAACTGTTACCCATCTATTCAATTCTTTCCTACTCATCAAGAAAAAAGTTTTCTTTGAGATAATTTGCACTTGAGTGGCATTTTTCACATTATAAAAACTTTAGTTTTAAAAATTATTTAATAAGTTGAAAATTCCAGTTGACATCCTGAAAATTAGCATAATTATAATGAGTAATGGAGTACTTTAATTAATGAGGCATAATGAGAAAAGAGCAGAAGCAGACAATAAATAGGATAATAGTGCCATTTGGGTCATCTGAAAGCTGCAGGACCTCACGCCAGTAGTAGTTTGAAGATATCAATTTGCAGACAAAATAGAAATCATGAGAGGAAAACTTGAATTGTAATTTTTTCTTAATGTTATGAGTTGCTCATTTCTAGGTTTTACCATTTTCTTTCCAAATTTTAACTGTGAACTCTTTTTCAACATCTTTAGTAACAGAGCAGAATCAGAAATGTTCCTGCTCCACAAAATATCCAATGCCTTAGAGCTATTGTAGTAGTAACTCTCCTTTTAAGGAAATAAAGCCAATCTAGACTTCTCAAGTGTCATATTAAAATCTGATTGTAATTTGGGTTAAATTTAGTATGATTATCTTGAAGTTTTTAACATTTTATAATATAATAACAATATAAAGAGTAATATCAAAGTCTGTTGTAAAATGACTTAATATAAACTTGTACCTGATATTACATCTTATTATAATTACAACTTTATCAGATCTCATTTTAGCAAAACATCATCTATCAATTAGATTTTTTACTACATAGACATTTTTGCCATTTACTTTATAAATTACCTTTGGATTTATATTTCTATTAATGATGTAACTAATGCTAAAAACACAAAGAGTATGCTGATATCTAATACTTGTACTAAAATAAAACTTAGGATTAAAAATTTTAAGCCAGTAGTAAATATTTGAAGGATGATTTCCTCTTAAGGGTTCTCTACATTGCATGAATTTGAGAAAAACAAAATTTGAGAAATCCCAGTAAAAGGATAAAAAAATGTTTGTTAGCCTTTAGATTTTCTCACTCTCTCTCTAATATATATAATATATACACATATCTATTATATGCATCTATATCATAAATGTGCTGTCTACTATATATAATTTCTTTTTTTAATTTTTTTTTTTTTTGAGACTAGGTCTCGTTATTTTTGCCCATGGAACTGCAGGCTCTCATTGCCCGGAGTACCACAGACTCAAGCAATCCCCAGCCTCAGCTTCCCAGGTAGTGGGATTACAGGCGTGTGCCACCATGCCCAGCTGTTTTTTTGGAACTAGGTCTCACTACAGGCCCCAGGCGGGACTCAAACCACGATCCCTATCCCCCGCCACTTCATAGGCTGAAGCTTACAGGCATGAGCTACCGTGTCCGGCTCTTTTTTTTAATGAAAGAAATCATCCTTTACATGCTGTTCTATCACTTTTACTTCATAGTACGTCACAGCACTCATTCTTTTCATGGCTATAATGACTGGGTTAATCAGTTCCTCATTAGGATATTATTCCCAGATTTTACATTTTCATAAGGAACATGATGATGAACATCATTACTTATTTTGTAAACATGTATAAGGTAATTTCATAGAAGAGAAGTTGCTGAGACAAAAAAAAAACCCACAATTTAAAAAATTTTTTTCATAGACACAGCTCAGTTGCTCTCCAAAGAGAGTCTGTCAATTTTCTGTACTACAAACAGTAGGTGGAAGCTTGACCATACTCTCACCAACACATAGCATCTTAGTACTTTTAAAGTTCAGTTGAGAATTAAGGATTATATGTAGATTGATTTGATGGTATTCTATGCTTCAAATGTTTATAAGAGCTCTATCAATGTATGTAGATGTGATTGTAAAAAAAATCATTTCGAAGTGTTACTGCATTCACTTATCTGTTTATTGTTATGAATTTTCCTAATCATACTGGTACATAATGGTACTGAAATCACTATGATAGAAATTGGATTTTGTTTCTTCCTTAAAAGGGTTCTATCTGTAAAATTATATTTGGAAGTCTGCAATTATTTGGAGACTTCAGTGTGAATAAGAATGCTACCTAATACAATGCAGAGAAAGTGTCCGAGCAGAACCTGGGAATGGGGTCAGATGTGGCCGCTATCCTTTTCCTCTGTGCTGACACATACTGTCCCAGGTGCCCCTGGACTCAAAGAGATACTAGGAAAAGATGGGCACTTCTTTGAGAGCAGCTTTTCTTAAATAAGGAATAGTGGTATTTCTATTTTTTGTTTTCAAGTTCCAGGATCTTAATCCTCACAATTATGAAATCAAAATAAAGTGAAAATATACTAAAACTAAACAGTTCAGTCCTGAAAACATGTTTTCAAAAATATGTTTATCTTGGGCCATGGCAGTGGAAATGTTCTGATGGCAGGAGAGGTGTCCAGCATGTCTTGATATTCTTTAGTTCCTGGCAGAATGCCTGGTGTGCCAGGGAATGAATAAATGAATGAGTACTCTCACAGCATCCTTGTATACTCTGCAAACCTGTACAGGATGACCTGCCTTCTAATACTTTTCTTATTCTTACTCTTAATTGGGTCTTAATACTTACAGAGAATATTTTAAAAGACAACCACAAATTTTCTCTGAAAACAAAATTAAATGACTTCTTAAAAATGAAGTTTTCCTGTTTCAAAGGCCAAATATAATCTCCTACCCTGGTTCAGTCCACACCATTCCAAAGAGCAAGTTTACAGTTCCGTTACCTTTGTAGAGATTGAATTAACCGCAGTTGCCAGTATTATTTTCAAGGTAGCTGTATTAGTATTGACGACTAATAGCAATTCTGTTTTGTAGTGTATTGATCCCATCAAATACATCTCTGATGAGCAGGGAATCTCTACAATTTTGGAGACAAAAATGAAAAACAAATCCAATAATGAAATAAGAAGTCATTTTGAAGTGCTACTTGACCTCTCTGGCTTTTCATTTCCTTTAAACATTTTTAAAATTGGCATAAAGTTCACACATAAAATTCATCCTGGTATGTAGAATTCATCAGTTTTTATAATGTTCACAAAGTTCTAAAACAATCATCACCACCTAATTCTGGAATATTTTCATCAAACTAGTCCCTGGAAGGCACAAATCTACCTATACTTTTTTTTTATTACCCTAGTTAATGTGGCTTTAGCCTTAGGAAGGTAGTGGTCATGAGTATCACAGGTTTTGAGAAAATTTTATTTCCCAAGATGCCTTTCTCTTTCTGCCACCATCAGTAAAATGTTATTGAACAAGCCCAGAAAGTTCAGGGGCCTCTCAATAGGGCATTAATTACAATTTGTCATGGGGGGGAGGGGAGAAAGAGAAATAAGAAGGAGGAGGAGGACAAGGGGGGAGGGAGAGACAGAGAAAGAGGGAGAGGGGGAGAGATTATTGGGAACAGAGCAAGGATGAAGCATATAGATTATTACTTTGCTGAAGTAGCATATGGATTGTCTTGGATGACTGAAGATGACATAATAACAAGGCAATTTCTTTTAGCATTTAAGAGTTGCATTTACTAGCATAGAATCCAAAATTGGGACTAAATTCATTAGTATAATATAAAATTCTTAACCTGATGAAAATGTCTAACCTGCATTTTGGATTCTGCCTGGAAATGGAGCAAGATGCTTGTGGAAAGAACTACACAGGAAGGGGTGAAAGAATAGTAACCTCAAATCCAGTAGCTGATCTAGCAATCAGAGTGAGGTCTTATTTTCCTGTTGAACATTAGCAATTTCCTAGGTATTAGCAGTGCAAGGCCATTCTATAACTAGGATGGACCAAGACAAAGACCAGAGCACTGTTAAGATGTTTAAATGGGGACTAAACATTATTGTTGCCCAAACTACAAAAGTGAGTAAACATCCTTCTATCCTGGTTAGTAGCAATGAGGGCTGCTTTCTGACCAGTCTCAACTTTACATTTTCTCTCACCTTCTACATAAGATTTATTAATTCCTGATGGCATATACCCCAGAGCAAGACCACACTTTAACCTTCCTCATAATTACATACATACAAATCCCATCATATGCGCTTTGTAATACCTCTTAGAATGACTCCCTATTGTTTTCCCTCATTGAGAAAACGTTAGTTAACACACTCAAATTGTTCATATACAAAGGTGCTTCTGGTGGTGTTTGCTTGGAGGTCACTGACAGGGAGAATAGGTCTTTTTTCCCCAAGGATGATTTCAGGAATTATACAAGTGCTCCTCTCTGAAACGACTTCACCTACTCACCTGCTTGAAATTCTATTGTGAAAATGTCATCATAACAATCCCTTATGAGAGTAATGTTTTAAATGGTTTCATAGATGTTTGGCTTACATATTTCATTTTTTCTTTAAATTTCTTCATAGTGCAGGGCATGGTGGTGCATGCCTGGAGGTGGCAGCCTAGGAAGCCATGGTCGGGGCCAGGGATCACAGTTTGAGTCCCGCCAGGGGCATGTAGCGAGACCTAGTGCCAAAAAAAATAGCTGGGTGTGGTGGCACGTGCCTGTCATCCCAGCTACCTGGGAAGCTGAGGCTGGGGATTGCTTGAGTCTGTGGTATCCCAGAGGTAACGTTGAGTCTGTGGTTCCATGGGCAAAAATAGCAAGACCTAGTCTCAAAAAAAAAAAAAAAAAAAAAAAAAAGTCTTCATATGTTAGCTCTCTAAGATGAAGATACAGCCTATGATCAATGCTATCATAAAACTTTTGAAACCTAGTGATACTTTTAAGCTTTTCTAAAATGTGAGTTTTAGAGGAAGGTTGAAAACGTCAATTATTTGTGTATAACATTCATAATTTTCACCTCACACATATGCTACAGAAATGATATCTATGTCACATATAGCTTTAAAAAAACTTACTTCTAAAATATAAGTAACTGAAGCTTTCTCTTCATAATATCCATGAAATTCTGGACAAGATACACTAGTAACATCTCTCCTTCTCTAATCATATTAAAAAGTAAATGATTATAGACATTTGTGAAATGCTTGCTCATGTTCTACTTAAGATCATCTCTCTGAATCTCCATGGTGGCTACGCTATGCTGATTCTTAGATGTCTTCCTGGCTACCATGTCTGATGTTTCTATGGTTCTAAGGGAGCACAGTCTGTCCCCCAAAGTTTACTGTCTAAGGAACAGGACTTATACAGACAAATAGAAGAAAATTATAATCAGATATGTATTTAAGTACCAAAAAAAGTCCCATTAATTATTAATATGAATTTTAATTAAGAATAATTGCATTTAAGTCACTGGAGCTTGAACATTAATTAGTTTTATGTTGGCAAAAATGATCAGATCTCTTATAAACACATGTGAGAGATTTCAGATGATTCTAGTTTTAAATATTGGGGAGAAGAGATTTGTTTGGGCAATAAGAAAAACTAATTTGTTTTGAATTGGCTGGGAATATCTCTTAGAGGAGAAAGATTTTAGGTATTATGCAAATTATTACTACCAGCCAGAGATTCTCTATGCCCTTGATATTCAGACATTTGGTGGACATCAGCCTGATCTAGGAGCTTGTTTTTTTTTTTTTTCTGAGACTAGACCACTTTTGCCAGATGTCATATTACACAGAAAACATAAAGCATGATGAACATTTATTTTACTGAGGAGGGAAATCCATTAGTTTAAACCAAAATCAAAACCCTAAGCTATACTTGTAGTCTTCTAACTGACTGAAGCGAAGAATCAAATGAAAGTGGGACTGGTTTGACCGTTGTTTTACCAACTCTACAGGTTCATGCTCCTGCACTGGTCCAGAAATACATCTCTCCTCCATGATAAAATCATAGACCTCAGTGTAAACGCGTAAGTTGATAAAAAATCCTAAAGGAAAATATTTATAGGCAAATTTATTCACATAAAAAAGAAAAAAATGTTTTTTTTTAAACATGAAGAAGGATCAGCCTTTGTGAGAGAAAATACTTTCCCTGGAAAGCACTAGTTTAGAACTCTTTGGTTGATATCAGGATCCTGTTTTCACTTCCTTTAGTTATTCACCACTCAAAAAGTAACTTATTGAATGAATGAATGAATGAATGAATGAATGAATGAATGAATGAATGAATGAATGAATGAATGAACAAAACTATTTCCCCTTAAGATTCTAGCCCAGAAAGCTTTCTTCCCCTCTCTGCTGCTCTGGAAACTCAATTCTTGACAATGGCTGTTTGATAGCACAGCTTCTGCCCTCTTATCAAGAGAATAAAATGAAAACCATTTTTAACATTTCCAGTGATTAAGCTGGAATATAATATAAAATATATACAAATTTATACAACATAATATATTACATTAGATATAATATAAAATATAAAATTGTATTTTTTTTTTTTGAGATTAGGTCCCGCTATTTTTGCCTGTGGAACTGCAGACTCACGTTGCCCAGGGTACCACAGACTCAAGCAATCCTCAGCCTCAGCTTCCTAGGTAGCTGGGATTACAGATGCATGCCACCATGCCCAGCTGTATTTTTTTGGAACTATGGCTCACTACATGGCCCCAGTGGAATTCGAACGGTGATCCCTGGCCCTGGCCATGGCTTCCTAGGCTGCTGCTTACAGGCATGTGCCACCATGCCTGGTCTAAAATTGTGTATTAAGAAGGCTAAATGGAATGAGCCAATCAGAAAACAAAAAACTAGTGTCTTCATATAACCATGGAAAGTCTGTCTTTTTAAGCAAGTCACACTTTAATATTTAGATATAAGAGAAAATTATTTTTAGTTTATTCAAATTTCTTATTCTATGTTTCCATTCTGAACTCAAAATATACCAGGCCCCAATATTGCCAATTATATTTCATCAGCATAGTCAGAAATTTTCCCAGTTAACCCCTCAACATTTGCTATTGTGGTTGATGAAGTATTATTGTTACAATATTACCTCATGTAACATATTCATATGAGCAAGATCAAAGCCATTTATTTGAGGTCCTTCATTGTGGACATTTTGACAAATACATGTCAAATTCTAAATATTTTACTGTGTTTCAACTTTCTCCAGTACTTCCAATCAAGAAGGTAGAGTGGAAAAAAGCAGCCAATTACTATGTCCTGATTCTATGTCAGGCACTCTGTGGGAGCTTGTTAGATAAACAGTAGATAAAAATATTAGAATACAAGATATTATAGATAACCGAGTATGTGTCTTTTGTTGTTTTGGACTTCAAGTATCTAAGACAAAATGTTCTAACTTAATGATTCTCAACCCTAGTTGTACAGTAGAATCATATAGTCTTAAAAAATTTATACTAATCCTTAAACCCCACTCCCAGAACTTTTTATTGGCTGAGGTTGGAATGGGACATGAGTTTTAAAAAAGTTCTCTATGTGATCTGCCTGTTAAGTTAAGAAGTTAAGAAGTATTGCATTGGAGTGGATGTACTTAAATTCATGTATATGAATGCCAGAGAACTAAATTTATTGAGATTTCACTGTAAATAATACAGAACATCTTTCCTTAAGATTCTTGGGGACATGGGCCAGATTTTATTTTTCCAGGCCCTACTATATTGTATAATCAATAAATATATGCTGAGAATCTTAATGATGATGACTAGGAAGCCTTGTTGCTTTGTTTTATTAATATTCTAAAAGGACAAGTTTAATAGGAAAAAGAAAGGAGAAAATGCTTGCATAGATACAAGAGGGTAGAAAGAGTTACTACTTTGCAAAGGGAAGAAGTTTGTGAAGAAAAACACCTGCATCGTCACAGGTAGCCAGGAGAGCTGCTTGAAGTCATACTCATACTGCCTCGCCCATTTCAAGCACTTATTACATGTTTATTAGGAGAAAAAGTTTTCCTTTGATGAAAGAACGATGGTAAGTAACATAGTCACATTTACTTTTTCAAACCTAGGAGGCATAGAAATTCTGCTAATTTCTCTGTTCCTGTTTATAATTTTTTTACTGGTGTCTTTATTGCCCATGTCCTCAAGAGCAAGAGAAGAACAGTGTCCTCTGCCATAAGTTGAACAGAGAGACTGGCCTATCTCTGGGGCAGCTGGGGAGGCCCTTGGCCCCACCTGTTTCATCCAGGAACCTAGAGTCAGGATCCAGTTGTGATTAGACAGGAAGATCAGGGAAGGAGTGTTTCCCATGGGGGAAATCAGACATATTAGCACAACAGAAAAAGAGTCCATGGATTCCAGTAGCCAATGACTGAATTATGATGTGAGAGCATCTTCTCTTTTTTCTCACTCAGCGTCAAACATTTACATTTTTATAAAATTCTCCCTTCTTGATATGACTGACAAGGATAGGGCTGAACTCCCAGACACTGAATGAGATTTTCATGAAGGAAGGATGTTATTCATGTATATGAGTAAGTTGTGTAAATGTCACACATAAAAGAACTCCTTTTAACAATCTGTGATGCCAGAATCTTTGTGGTATATTTGCTAAGTACATAATATGTAAGATGGACTACATTGTGTTCTTGCCAGAGGAGCAGCTCAACAGAATATAATCTATTGCCCAGATATCCATATATTGATAATCAAATTGTTTTGACTATAATACCAACCCATAATACTATAAATGACATATCCTGACATTGTCAACCTTTGTAGATGTCAGTCTCTTCCATGAATACCAGTATGATAAAGAAGTCTCCACTATTTGACAGTGATTTATGTGCCTGGTGTGTCTGTGACTTCGTGTGGGACATTCTAGGGGGAATGAAATATCCTGAACTACAGGGTAGAACCGCAGCAGTAGTCATTGCAAATAGTGAGTTCCCACGTGTTTTACCTTAGAAATACTGGATTAATTGGAAACATCACTGTTTCTTAGACAAGCAAAGAGTAACCTCTGGAGACTCATACCAGGACAGGCAGTTCCTCAGAATTCAGAGCCCTGATTTCACACAGGTTTGTTCCATGATACTATCTGAAAATAAGGAACATCCACATGACAAGATCCACTTCTGTATGATGGTATAACTGTAGGAGAAGGGTTCTACGAGGAAATCAAATCATTCTCCTTCCACATTTTGCCTCCTTGCTTGGTTCAGCTCTCACTAATGCCTTTACCTAAACTTTTACTTAGTGTGTTGTTGATTACATTTAAAGATGGACCTGATTTCTAGAATGAAGCTGTAGGTTATAAATATGTATCTATATTATACCATGGATAAGAGTACATAGGCCCCATCATCTCATTCTTTATTACTTTTTTTTATTATAGTTTCCCTCATTTTACCTGACAACCAAGTGCCTCTTTATCAAATTCTACTGAATTCTTTGCTTCTTTTTGTGATTTTGCAGTAGCCCATCTCCCATGTTCAACCATCCATTCTTCTAACCAACTCTTTCCTCTCACTGATGAACTAGAGGAAAATTATGATTAAAAAAAAAAATCAGATGAGGTACCAACCACATTGCCTTTATTTTCCTGACTCAAAATTTCCTGGGATTTTGTTTAGAAAAGATGAACTACACTGTTTGTAACTTGATCTTCCCCCCCCCCCTTTCACATTGCTTTAATTTCTCAGTTCCTTGACTAAAGGAAATTATGTCAATCACCAAAGAAATAACTTGAGAATTAGAAGTGGGTTCTAGACAGGACGAGTGTGATACTCTGCCAGGGCTACTGAACATAGTGGCGCCATTGGGTGCAGCTTTAGCAACAAGAATTTATTGTTTGATAGCACTGGAGGTTAGATGTCTAAGATTAAAGTGTCAGCAGGATTGGTTCTTTCTAAAGACTATATTAAATGATAAGCTGAGACATATAACAATTACAAGAGTTTATTTGAGCAAAAGATGATTTAAGTTAAACAGCACCAAACTGAAAGTTAAGAATACTGACAGGAGCTAAGAGAATGACTTATATAAAGTGCCAGAAGCAAAAAAAGGACATTATTTGGTCATATATGAAAGCATAGGTTTTGCTTAGAGTTTTGGTTTTGTGACTTAGAAGCATTTATAGACTCAGATGCCCCTGACATTAGAGCTACCCCACAACCCCTGTCCCTAAGAATGGCCTCTTGGTTTAATTAACACCTTTAAGGTGTTCTATGTCTCACTCCTAATTTCTGATACTTTGCTCGCAATTTTGATGATCCTTGCAGATGCATCACCTCATCTCTACCTTTATCCTCAGGTGTTCTCTCCATTTGTGTGTGTGTGTGTGTGTGTGTGTGTATGTTTCCAAATTTTCCCTTTTCATGAGGAGACCAGTCACACTGGATTTGAGCCCACCCTAATAACTTAATTTAAACTCCTTGTCTCTGTCAAGATTCTGCCACCAAATAAGGCTACATCCTGAGGTGCTAAGAGTTAACACTTTACAAATTGAGGTGGTTGTGACAATATACCAGTCATCATAGGGGATTATTTTCCAAGATGAGTGTTACGTCTTGTTTCCTCAGCAGCAGACTTAAATAGACAATGGGCACATCTTCACAGTTTCAGTCTGTCTTTGACAACATGACAATGGTCTCACTTGGTATGATCCTTTAAAGAAAACAGTCATAACTAGAGAGTGTGAAAATAGCCACTTGGTTTCAAAGAACCTGCCCATCATCCCTATGGGAGAACAAAACCTTCCTCTACTCTGCACATCCTTGTTCCTGTCCCTCCTCATTCCTCCCCAGCTCATCTCTTCCCCAGCTACAACCCCATCTGACATTTTCTTATGACCCTCTTCAGAAGTTACTGGACTTAAGCCACTACCTGCTGCTTTGCAGAAAGTCAAAGAAGCAGGTACCAGTTCTCTTTCTTGAATAGAAAAAGTACTGCACCTTCCTGCTGTGCACCTTTTGTGCTTCTCAGCCATTACTGCAGAGGAAGACAATCCCCAGCCTGGAGACCAGTTTATCTGTGAGTAAAGAGGTCAGTGGGATGAGCTGAAAATGTCACACCTGGGAAAGTCAGGTTAGTTTCCAAGAAATGAAAAATAAAGAAAAAGCCCACTAGCTATCCAGAAAATTCTGCTGGACGTTTTGGTTCATTTTCTCAGCCCAGGCATGATGTTTCTTCCTGGCCTCCCCAGGAAGGGGAGGAGAACCCCAAGGTGCTCTTTGACACCTCAGGGAACAAAGTTACAAAGATGAGCAGTTGGACTAGAGGGCTGTTTTTGTTTCCCCAAACAAAACAATTTTGAAAAAGCCAGTACTCTGCTCACAACTAAACCATTTGCAATCTTTGTGTTCTGACATCAAAATAAAAGGTACTTTTGCCTCAGGGAAGCTTGTAAGTTAACTGAGTTAATACAAAGACTGGGAAAAGCTGATTGAAAATCATCTCCCAGTACAACTGAATATTAGACCTTTCAGAAGGGTGATTACTAGAGGAAGCAGAAGAAACAAGAAAAAAAAAAAAAAAGAGGGAAAACATTTTGTTTGAAATTTGGGCAGAAGATATAAATTGGGTGTGCTGGACAGCACATGCTTTTTGGAGTAAAAATGCCTCTTGGGAATTATTATTTAGTCTCTCTAAACCCTCATGTTTGCCTTTTAAACTTCCAAATGGGGAAAATAATTCCTCCCTCCAGGGTAAATATTAAGTGAGATAATGCAGAATTACAACGGTTTACCTCTACAGGTCACTTAGAAGCAATTTTTCCTACTCATTGGAAAAAACAAACAAAAACTATCACAATATCATCGTTCAAACCAGGAAAGAAACAGAAAGGAAGAGAAAAACCAAGCTAAACAAGAAAAGGGAAGCTGCAAAGAGCTCTGAGGCATCTCTGTGCAGAACTCCCCTGCAGGGCCCCAGATGAGCGGCTGGACTGCAGGTCAAGGGCTGAGACAACACCCACCTCCAGCTCCTCCTCCACCTCCCACACAGTCTCTCCTTTCAACAGTGTGTTTCTGCTCAGGGAATCACATGCACCTGCACATGCATGTTCATGGATTGACAAGGAGGCTTTATTATTGTTCTGGTGTAGGAGTAGAACAAAGGAGACTTTCTTTGGTTATTACAACTCAGCAGTTATTTACACTTTTTGTAGTATGCTGTAACTACTTCACGTATTGTCTTGTCTACCCACATGAATGGAGGCCAGAAAATGAATCACTTCTCTTTTATGCACTAAAGCTCCACAAGTGCAGATAGTAGATGTTCAACAAATGTTTAATTAAATGGAATTTCACTCTGGCTGTCACAGTTAGCTTGAATTACAAGTTGAAAACTGAAGTTTACTTTACTTTTTTGAATTCATATCGAGGTGCTTTGTGCTAAATGATTCTCACAATGACCCATGACATCCTGACAGTTTAATTGAGGGGGAACTGGAGAAGTCAGGTAAATCCAGGTCAGACAATCTAAGTTTGGATTAAAGCAAAAGTCCTAACTGCTTCCAGAAGCCAAATTAAATCCCCTGCGAAGGAAGATATCCAGAACTTTTTACCAGTTTTCATCAGTTATTCAATAATATTTACCTACCCTTACCCTTCAGATCCTCCTGGAGATCTGTCAAGATGTGGAGAGTCAGAAACCCTAGCTTCTATGTCTATTTCCTTATTTAGAGAGTGAGGCAGGTTTATCCAGCTTTGAAATTCTCTCTTTTTGTGTGGCTCTGAACTCTGGCTCACCCTAACTGTGCTACCTCCTGTTTAAACCACCTATTTTTCATGCCATTGATGAGGGAGGGATTCCTGCCCTAGGGCTATGGGGGTAGATGAACAGAGAACACGCAACACCAGGTGTGCACATATACATACAATCACAGGTACAGGCCCCCTGAGGAAGGAAGGCAGTATAGGCCATTGCAGGGGGGTTGCCCAGGAGTTGCGCTAGAGAATAAAACAAATTATTAGGGCTGTGGTTCATAGGCTTTGTGGTATAAGTAGGGTGGAGGTGATCCCTGCTTCCCATGGAAAGACAAGATTGGCTTATTTGAAATGTTTGGTGGACTGATGGGAAAAATGGGGCCCACTTCTCAGGGATAGGAAGGAACTCTGCCTGGTCCATAGTAATCAGGATAGTTTGGATAGAGAACCTTATCAGCAGGAGTAGAGTAAGAAGAGGAACTTACAATAAAGCCATTTTAGGCTCTCCGAGTTATTAGGGTCTCATATACCATTGAGCCCACATTTTATGTCTTACCCCACACTTCCAAGCAGAGGCCATATATCTGTACCTAATACCCAGCGGCTGCCTCTTAGCTCAGTTATCTTAACTTTTTGCTTTTCTTGATGTTACCTCCTCCTTTCTTCAGTTCTGTAGTTTTCACTAGAGTTTGGGACCTTATCACTTCACATTGCTGTGTTAAGATCATGCAGCAGACTTCTTGCTCCATTTCTCCCCTGGTTGAATCTGCTCTTAACTAAGTTGACTAATCTTTACAAGTTACCACTTTGACCATACAGCTTCCAGTATCTCCTCACTGAACTTGTGATTTGGCTTCCCCAAATTGTATGAAATGCAACTGAACTGTGGTCTGCTGGACATCAAGAGTCAATAATCTCATTGCAGGATGAAAAGTTAGATATCTGCCTCCACACTACACATTACTACTTTCTAAATATCATCAGATAGTAGAATTTAAAAAGCAATGACTGACAATTTTTTTGTTGATGTTTTTCTTTTCAATAAAATAGGTAAAATAGATTGTAAGACTATATTTATTTGTCTGAGTCAAAAGGAGTTATATTTCATTTTGAACCATTGGGGGTAAAAAAAAGATGTGGCTGTGGCCATTTTCTTTTTTCCTGAATTGAAAAAAGAAAAGATTGGAGCCCATAATAAAAATTCTCATTTCCTCACTAACTCCCTGGATACACTGCCATAAGGGTCATAGAGGATTCCCATCAAATACATCCATCACTCAGTCACTCTGCTGACATTGAAAAAAAATTACTATTTTTAGCACAACTTTAGGGTCATAGAAATTGATGCATAAATTCCCACATTTCCTGTCTCCACATCCGCATCACCTCCTCTACTATGGACAATCCTGTGATGAAGTGTACTTTTGCCACAACTGATGGAACTACTTTGATGCATCATCACCCAATGACCATAGATTATATTAGAGTCACTTTGGGTATTGTTTGGTCTATGGATTGGACAAATATTATGTAGTGACATGTATCCACCACTGTGGTATTAAACAGAATGGATGAAGTCCCTGAAAAATGCTATGTGCTCTGTCTAGTCATCCCTTCCTCCACACATTCCATGGCAACCACTGATCTTTTCACTGTCTCTGTAGTTTTGCCTTTTTCAGAATGTCATATAGTTGAAATCATATGGTGCATAGCCTTTCAATTTGACTTCTTTTATTAAGTGATATATATTTAAATTTCCTTCATGTCTTTTAATGGCTTGACAGTTTTTTAAAAATCAGTTTTTATTCATTCAGCCCCTGAAAAACATCTTAGCTGCTCTCAAATTTTGGTGATTATGAATAAAACTACATTTGACTGGCTTTTTGCCATGTAAACAAATCTGCTGGGTTGACCAGACAATTAAGATTGTGATGGGAATTCACCATTATTAAGTGCTGCTCTATGGAATTTATGTTTGAGTGAGATACTTGCTAACTACTCACAGACACAGCACTGCATCAGAAAATTCATATTTGGGTACATTTAAGGGATTCCAGATTTCCTTAACAGAAATTATTCAGTTGACTTCTACAAGCATTTATTATGTTTACTTTTCAAATGGATCATGATGCGACAAAGATGAAGCTTGAGGGGAGTGCAGAGAGTCCATTATACCCACAATAATGACCATTTACTGTGCAAGTACTAAGTGCTAGGTATATAATTTAATTCCCACAGTGACCCAGTAAAAGCATTTTCTAGTGCAGTGAAATAGGACTTAAGTAGGCTAAAGGAAAGCCCTACCCAGCTGAACTACAAAAACTTGAAGAAACTTGAAGAACAGTAGGACAATCTGCATCTGACATTGATGGAAGCTACTCCTTGGATCTAAGATTCAAACAATGCTTTCCTTTATTTTCCTTTAAAGTCAAGGACAGGAAGCAGAACGCAAAGGGAAAACTCCTCGGGTTCCATATACATACAAATCACAGGAAGTACAGCAGGCCTTACTCTAATAAGGAACCTGGATACTTGAAGACTAAGTGTTTGGTCTCCCTGATTTAGAGCAAGATGAATACACTACTTAGGAGGCTTAGAAAAGGAGAAAATCATTCTGGGCCTGGAGGCAGCAGACACTGCAATCTTTGGCTGAATCTGACCCAAGACTTTTCTGTGACAAGAGATATGTTGACTAAGAAAACAGTAGGTAGGGTAGGAAAGCAGCCACTGTAATACAATTGCAAAACGCTAAAGCAAAGCCAAAAAAAATTAGTAAAATTGTAAGGAGAAGTTAAATAAAACAATAAAACAGAAACAGTAAAACTAATTTAAACACAAAATCTGATTATTAAACAGCAATAAAAACTATAATAGGTATGTATTCACAAAAGCTGACCTAGCTAGTAGCACCTGATTAAGCACCATTCCTCATGAAGACCATTCAACCAATTGGTATTGTTGATGACATTGAACTCCATCCTATAAGGGTCAGTGATTCTTTTTGATAAGAACAAGACAAATTCATTATAGGTATTGGTTTATCTTTCCTTGTGCCATTATTCAAGGCCTTCTAGAATGCTTCTACAAATACAGAATCCAATATCATGAAGAACCAAGTCACTCACTTTACAGTCAAAGAGGAATGCTATAGGCATATGACCATGGGATCCACTGACTATTACATATTACTCCAGAAATTGTCAATCTGGTTCAACAATGGAATGAATCAATGCGGTGGTGCCAGCTTAGAAAGGATACTATCTTCCAGGATGCAGTATTCACCCTTAAAAATGACCACCATGTAGGGCTATGTCCCCAGTGTAATTCACTTTAATCTCCAGTGTATTTCAGGTCCAGGAGTCAAGGATCAGGGGGAAGGGTATGAAAAGAAGACAGAGCTCCCCATCATTCCCACTTGGGAAATTTATGCTTTTGACTCCTGCAAATCTCTATCCACAGGTTAGAGATCCTGGTTCTCAGAGGAGACATAATTTCACCAGGATTCACAGAATGTTCTTCTCAGCTATATTGCTGCTTCTTCCCTATGGGATCCTTGAGCAAACAGACCAGCAGGTAAGCAGAAGAATTAATCTTTTAGTGGGGACCACTGGTCTTGATCAGGAGCAAGTGGACTGCTTTTATACATCAGGGCTGGGAATATTTTGTTTGACCCCTTGGTAATCCACAGGCATCTCTGGATTCTTCCCTACCTGTCTGTGATAATAAATCAAGCTACTGACTCTGGCATGAAGAGGGCATGGCAACCAGGAACACAGAAACCTCCGGAAATTCATGTGTGGTATTGTAAACCAATATCACCTCAGTTGAAAAAACATAATAATCTTTTAAAAGTAGACAAAGAGAAAACATCAGGGATGAAGATCCTGATTCCCCCAATAGATGAGAAGGCCAGCCAAGGCTAGGGAAACTGAGAACACATAGAGGAAAATGAGCATCAAGATACAGCAGTTGGGGCTGTAATGTGTGTCAATAACCTAATTTTAAGTTCCCTTGGGGAACTGAGGAATCCTGGGGAACATATCTATAATCAGATAAATTTATTATAATAAGAAGTAGATCTGCACCCACAAGAACTAGACTATAGTGGGCATCATGGTATGCTGCCAGGAAGCCCTCTTCAGGACTTGGGCACTCACTCCACCAGCTGCTTGGAGGGGTGTTGTTTTGTTGGTGGCCAGGTTCCCCGAAGATTATGGCCCTAGCTGATCAGCCAGGTTCTAGTTAACAGGAGGGGCCAAAAGTCTGGTTTCCTTTTGGGACCTTTCTGGAGGGCCATCCCCTCAGAGCAGAGGCCTCTGTTGTGACTACATCACAGTTCCACATCTTCCTTATCATTTCCCCTCACTCCCTCACATTTGTTCCAGAGTTCACATCCCATTAATCTACCTGCATACTCAAAAAAATGCATCTCACAATCTGTTTCCTAGGAAACCAAACTTACAACACTGATGATTGGACTTGTTAGAAGCTGACTCCAGCTTTTTGTGAATATAAACCGTTGCTGCCTTGAGAGGCAAAAGGAAAGCTGAGGTTGGAAAGTGCTGAAAGGTGGCAGGGAAATCTTAGAAATACCCCCTCATGCCTTAGGCTAATGGTGTGATATTCAGGGCAAAGCAGCACCAGGAGAAAAGTCAGGAGTTCTACAGATTTAGACATTTCTCTCAGTGGTGTTCATGGAAGTTGAAGTCTATGGACTTGTCTCACTTGTTCTTAAAGGCTGATTATGATACTGCCTTTCACTGAGAAGCTTAGAGAAGCTTCCTGCTAATCACTCAGAAAAAGCAATGAAAATGAAAATGCTGCTTCCACTCTGCTCTCAAATGTCTCCCTACAGAGAAGCTAAGGGATATTTCTCAAGCAGGATGTGGCTTAACATCTTTCCTTCACGATGTATTTTTAGCAGCCCACAGTAAAAGGTAGCTTTATCCAGAAGGACGTTTTATCAACCTCAAAATCATTTCTTCACATTTCACTTCTCTTCAACATTAAAAATGCAGCCTTATATTCTATTAGTCATATAAGACACTTAGAGCAGGCCAGAAATAGTTAGAGCGACAATGAATGAATCAGATGTTATCTCTTTGCGGTTTGGGGATCCAACTCAAGTAAGAGTTGGACTGTGCACATTTTAGCCAGATTTTCCACATTTCCAAATGTAGATATTTTCATCTTTTAAGATCAGCATTGGAATAGGGGCAAGTTCAGGGAGAAGAATAAAGAAATGTCAAGTGATGGTGAAAACAGGTCAAAATAGTAACAGAAGCCTCCAACCAACAAGCCATATTTAAAATGCAGCTTCTGCCACCCAGGTTCCCTCAGGTTCGTACCACCCGCATGTAGCAGTTGCCAGTCATATGCAGTTTAACAACAGGTTTATTTACAAGAGGATTCAACAGGGAAAAACAAAAAGTCCTCAAAGCCACAAGTGGACTGCTATCTTACCCCAGTCACCATTTTTAGTCCCAAAGGTCCCAAAATCACACGTCCATGATGGTGCCCCTTTGCCCCTCCAAACCTGAGGCAGGCACTCTACAAATTCCAGTCTTTCTCTGACGTTTTTCTCTTTGCTTCTTCAGTATTCCAAGCTGCTCTACTTCTCCAAGGCTCTTCAAATTTCTTCCACAACTGCTGTGCACAAAATAGCTTTCCAAATCGCTGGCCATCTCCATGTACCAACTTTGCCACCTTGCTGCAGTGTCATACTCTCTACACCAATCACCCTTCTGCTGGCTACCATGGCTCCCTGCCACCACCAGCTCACTCTTCTGGGGGGCTTCTGCCCAGCTTGGTCACTCTGGCTACTCTTTATCCACCTGCCATTCTCATCTCTCTCCCTTCTCTCCCCCAAAGTCTCT
The DNA here is from genome assembly GCA_004024945.1 of Uropsilus gracilis. NCBI lineage: Eukaryota > Metazoa > Chordata > Mammalia > Eulipotyphla > Talpidae > Uropsilus > Uropsilus gracilis. The sequence goes on along the minus strand of PVHY01001574.1, from coordinate 107,273 downwards.
CATTTTTTCCTAGTCTCTTTTTTTCCCCCCTAAAAGTCAAAGGCTCCCATTTTCCCTCTACACACATTCTAGGAGATACATTCGCTCCTCCAGATCTACACCAGAATTTGCAACAAAGTAAAAGTACCCTTCCTGTTTAGGCCTCATTAACTTCTGTTTTTCAGGCCAGCTAATGGAATAGGTATCTAAATTTTAATTCTGCCCATGTTGGGGTCCAGGCTTCAGTGGGTCACTGCTTTCTCTCCCCTGCCAGCATACAAAGGGGGCTGGAGAGAGTGGTCCTATTTAACCAGGCTCAAAGACACTGGGCCCCTTCCCCCCCTTCCCCCCCACCTTCTTGGAGACTCACTCTCCAAGTCAGAGAAAACAATGACAGGAGTTTGCCACTTGGTTTGTTTCATTCTCTCCTGTCAGCCAGAAAGTAGAGCGTTGTAAGTGTAAATTGGTGCAATGTAGGTACTAATTCAGCCAGTGCCTGACACACAGGGAAGGACTAGTGTGTAAACTGGATGGGGTCTGATCACTGTTAAGGTCTGTGTATGACAAGATACATCCATGCAATATCCCACTGACTGAAGAGTAAATTTCCTGATGGACCATTTCTCTCCCTCCCCTCATCCTCCGCCCCCCCCCAAGGTTGAATTGTTGATTGTGGTTTTCCTCCAGCAGATGACTTCTCAAGAAAGATGCATCTGCAGCAACAAGTCCAAGTAGTGTGAAGTCCGCCTCTGCTCCTCTATCCCTTACCTCTCCCTGATCCCAACCCTCCTTTCTTTGTCCAGCATCATTCTCTGAACCCATTTGCAGGAGCTAGAATAGGAATATTTTCAGGTTTAGGAATCTTCTTTTAACAGGCTAACTGCTTTGCACTATGACCTACGAGTACTAGCAGAAGCAGGATGTGGTGATGCTGAGAAGCCCTATCATGCACTCAGCATGTGCTGGATGGGTAAGCCAGGCATCATGTTCACACACCCACGCTGCTTTCACCAGTTCACTCCCAGGTTTGGGCAACATTGTTGCCCCCCCCCCAACCCACCCCAGGAGACATGTTGTACTCCTGTCCAGAAAATTTATTCCATTTTAATCCATGAGGATCATTGCAATCAGACAATGTGTCCACCTTCAGATTCAGGAAGCCTAGTGATCTAAGAGTACACAGGACTGTGGTTCACCACAGACAGACATTTTATTAAACCTTTTTCTATACCTTTCTTGTTTGCCATGTTCTTTCGTCAGAAGCCTTTCCACTATCTTCACATCCAGCAGTGTCTTTCAGTCCTATGATTTCAGTCTGCTGGCCTATGGAAAAGACAAAACAAAGTCATTGCTGTGGTGGAATGGACTGGCAAGGGAACACTTTATGACTAGGTTGTTCCTATAAAAATCTCTCTACCATTACAAATGTCTGTGTATTAATGTAGATTAGAAAGAGGCTCCACCATTTGGTATTATACATATAGTGGTAAAAGCATGTATAAAAGCAAAATAGAGGAAAAGTTCAATAATCCTTATTCTCCTCTATTTTTAATTTTTGTCTTGAAGGAGAAATGATCAGGAATCCCCCAAAAGTATATAGTAGAGTGAGAGGTCGAAAGGTAATCCACAGAACTGTTACAATATTCCTTGGAAAGGCAAGGGCAGTAAGGGTACAGACCCCAGAGTCAAATGAAGAAGTCAGGTTTTGCTCCTTGCTGGTTGTGGAACTTTAGTAAAATAACTTCATCACTCTGTGCTTGGATTTCTTCATCTATAAAAGTAGGAAATACAAAAGCCTTTATTTCACAGGCTTGATGTGAGGATTGGGTGAGTTAATAACATATTTGAAGCCCTAGCACAACCCCTTGCATCTACCTAAGTGTTCAATAAATATTACTTAGTAGACAATGTTTACAGCATCCTTCTTTTATCCTTTTATCCTTCTGGTAACAGGGATCTTTTAATCTTTTCAGTTAGACATAAAAGTAGATGAGAAACAACATCCAAGAGATGGGATGAAGGAGGAAAAGGAAAAACATGAGGTTGAAAGAGTGAAAGAAGTGGAAAAGCGAGCCCTGGGGTGGATGGTGGTGTCTTGCAAGTGCATCAAGTGAAAGGCTTCTGCCTGAGAGGGAGTAAGCTGTGGGTTCCAAAGAAGATGCATTACCAGGGTCCCACAGGGACCAAAATGAGACTGTGCCTAGGGTGTCTGAGGAGAATGAGAAGCTGTAAGTTCAGTGTGAAGGATGGACACCTGCAACTTCATAGGAAGCAGCATGGCAGTAACAGAAGGTACCCCAGGAAGGCAGTGCATACATCTGACATTCATTTTTTACAATACTTGTTATTTGAGGATATACCAGATTTTCTGGTGATAATATTTCTCAATGTAAAGATGAAGAAAGAGCATCTATCCAGCCTTCTTGGATCTGAGACTGCTGGGTAGGGAGAACTATGTTATTTGACAATATTCTATACCATTTGGGTGTCACTGAGGGGTGAAGTTTCCAGGTTAACAAGAAAGGAGGGAACAGACAAGCTAAACAAAGGGAAGACTGTGTCACCAGGCACGGTGGCTCGTGCCTGTAAGCTTCAGCCTATGAAGCGGCTGGGCTAGGGATTGCGGTTTGAGTCCTGCCTGGGGCCCATAGCAAGACCTAGTTCCAAAAATATAGCTGGGCGTGGTGGTGCATGCCTGTAATCCCAAAACCTGGGAAGCTGAGGCTGGGGGTTGCTTGAGTCTGTGGTATCCCGGGCAATGAGAGCCTGCAGTTCCATGTGCAAAAATAGAGAGACCTAGTCTCAAACAAACAAACAAACAAACAAACAAACAAAAACGGGGTGGGGGAGACTGTATCTACAAGCCCAAATATGAAGAATGATGTGATTTGTGTGGAACACACCAGTGGTCAGTTATTACCTCAGTGGAAAGTGATGGGTCTGAGAGCTCGGCAGGGACAATGTATCTTGCCTGGGCACTTGAGCTTGAGCTTTCTAAGCTGTGAAAATCACTGAATGATGTTGAGCAAGGAAATGTCAGCTTAGAAATACACTGGAGAATGATTTATAAAGGGCCGTGACTGGACAGTGGGAATAATATTGGAGACCTACTGTAATTATTCAAGCAGGACTGGTGAAGGTTTGAGCTCAAGTGGAAGGAATCAGGAGATGGGGTGACTCCTTTTGTTGCAGTGAAGCCAGAAAGAGATGGGATGACTCCCTGGTTTCTGTTATGGGTGACTGAAGGCATAATGATGACTCAAAAGACAGAGTATGTGCAGTGGGGACTATAGCTTCCTTTGTGGATATAAGATGTTGAGGAGGGGCTGAGCATACAGGAGGAGCTGAGCATACATGCATGTGTACATGAGAAAAGTAGTGGAGCTGCAAAGTTAAATGGAAAAAACATTTCGCTTATTGGCTGTTTTATATTATTTTTGCCACCTCTCCTCTCTTTTAGAGGGAAATATTTAAAGAGACTCCAAAGGCAGAACACACAACTAATATTTACTAAGTGCTTCCCTTGTTACTTCTTTGGCCACTTGAGCACTTGACTTCTATTACCTCATTTTATCCTTCAACCAGTATCATGAAATGGATATTATCACTTCTAGTTTACAGATGAACAAATTAAGATTCAGAGGGATTAAGTCTTGTGCTATCAGCCTCATCTAATAAATGGTAGAACTGAAACTTAAAGAATAGAGGAAATTTCCAGCAAAATTTTTTCATCATTGCTATTTCTGGGGTGGGGGAGATAGGTTGATAAGAAATTTGGATGAACAAATGTACTTCGGCAGCAGTAGCACCCTACACTAACTCCACGTTCATGCTTCTGAAACGTTCATGGACCTTATCTCAGAACTCCGCACCTGAAGCAGGCAAGGCAGGGACCTGTGTTTATACCAGTCAGTGAGCAAACACTTGCCACAGAGCAAGTCACTATTCACAGGGCATTTGCTGAAGTTTCATTCATGGCCCTGCTCCAAGGAGTTCAGAGTTTAGTAAAAAGTGGCAACAGGGGCGATGGGACAACAGAAGGCTGGTATACCCCGTGCTACCCAGAAACAATCAACCATTCATTTTCAAAGTGTATTTCCCACGCCCTCGTGTCTCCAGGGCAATGGTCCTCAACTGGACCTTGGCAGAATGATCTTGGCTCCCCAGGAACATTTCACAATATCTGGAGACATTTTGATTCTTACAACTTTGGGGCAGAAGTGCTGCTCCTGATCTGTGGGTGCTGGCAAGAGGCAAGAGGCACAGGACATTGCCCACAACAAAGAATGGAAGCCCAAAAGGTAATAGCATGAAGGTTAAGAAAGCTGCTCTAGAGCTATTGGATTACTTGATTTTAGTTTAATTTTAAAATAGTAATAACACAGAACCTGAAAATTATTATGTGCTAAATTCTAACACTTCATACTCACCAAAAGATTAATTTGTGCTGCCAAATAAATGCTATTGTCATGACCTACGACTAAATCTTCCTGCCACAGTGATGATAAAGGAGAATAATTTCTTAACAAGATTACCCACCATGCTGAACACCTGAAGATTTCCAGATGAGCCATTATTTTTTAAAATTTAACCACTTCTAACAACTTGTTTATATGTATTAGGATTTCCTCAAAATACAAAATAAATTTGAAAACTGAAGGTGACACAAGAATAGAGCTGACATCCACAACACTCAAATTTCACATTTTGTATTCGTCAAAGAGCATAACTGATGAACTTTAAAAGTAAATGTTAGCTGGGCACGGTGGCTCGTGCCTGTAAGCTTCAGCCTATGAAGTGGCTGGGGCTAGGGATCGCGGTTCAAGTCCTGCTCAGGGCAACACAGCGAGACCTAGTCCCGAAAAATAGCTGGGCATGTGGCATGCACCTGTAATCCCAGCAACCTGGGAAGCTGAGGCTGGGGATTGCTTGAGTCTGTGGTACCCTAAGCAACATGAGCCTGCGGTTCCATGGGCAAAAACAGCGAGAACTTGTCTAAAAAAAAAAAAAAAGTAAATGTTAACTTTGAACATATAAATTTGAATTTATGAAGTACTGATCACCTGGGGGGAAAAACAAAAGCCCATGCTTGTACTAAAATGAGATTGGAAAATCTCTGGTGTGGGACATAGCATGTGTTACCCGGCTTTCCAGGTGTGTTTAGACCAGCAACATCTACACCAGGGCTCACCATATAGTTCTTCAGACAGACGCAGGCCCTACCCAGACCTACTGAATGGAGATGCATATATTGTACTCTTTAAAGTGTGAGATGTATAATCCATGGGACTTGATAGAAAAGGAATCAGGTAGGGCTTATGGTATAAGCAAAGAGGACTGCAAGCAAGGTGGAATTTTAGCCGGGCATGATTTGCATTAACTAGACAGGGAAATGTGGGAAGGGCATTTTAGGTGGGGGAAGGGGTAGGTGAGAGGGCTAGAAATAGACCACCCTGGCCAGAGAAAGGGTTCTGGAAGTGGAACATTTAAGAACTATTTGAAGAATTTGTAGGCAGAGTGGTCTACAAGCTGAGAGAGGTTGGCAGCCAGCTGGCTCCCCCACTTCACGACTGCTCCAGGGGGACACTTCAGCCCCTCTTACCTTGTTGCCAGAGTGGCCTGCCTCCGGGTGAGGATTGCCAACCACTTCACCACCATGAATCAATTAAACCTTCAATAGCCCCAAGAAGTTGGGGCTCATTATCTCCATTTTCTAGATGGGGAGCCAACCACTTCCGAAGCTGTAATTACTGAAGGTCAGAGGGCACCTGAGGCAGGAAGTCTGGTCTGTAACAGTACATTCTTGGCCCTCCTGTTTCTTCCTTCTAAGCAGGCACAGAGGAGCTGCTTGCAGCTGCTTGTAGCTCTTTCAGAGTCTAAGGGGCTTTAATGAGCCCTAGCAAGGAGAAAAGGTAGTTTGCAACTTCATATAGGCTAAGCACCAGGGAAAACCTTGTGCAAGGGAGGGGCAGGTTGCTGGGAGGGTTGTCTGGGAAGAAGCTGGGACAGGGCAGTCTCTGAGTGTGAGAGGGAGCTGTTGGGAAAGGTGGAAGAGGAGGCACTCACAGAGAGGACAGCTGCCAACTGAGCAGATTCTAGTGGGGCTATTCACAACAGAACATGTAACTGTAATCGTGTGCAGTCAAGCAGCATGAAAACCTCAACTGAGTCAAGTCACCTAGTTTTCTTAGCAATACAAATAGGCCTGCCTGAAGCCTCATGTGTCAGCTGAACTCTGTACAGGCCCAATATAAGCCCCAAGAAACAGAATGTGCAGTTGGGCTGATGGTCTGAAGCTTTGATTCTGACTCTGCACTCCTCACCTGTACTGCCTTTGCTAGGATCAGCTTTCTCATGACCTCTTTGAGAGACCTGAAAGGTTTAGCCACAACTTTGGGCTCAACTCTAGTCAAAGAACAGGTATCCAAAGAGAAAGGGGAAGTGTCAGGGCAAGTTACTCCTTCCCTTCAGGACCACCCTCAGTTACCCATTTTGGAGATGGAAGACTGGAACACCCCTTGGCTCAGTGCATATGTTGTCATCCAGCTGGGGCCCCTTAACTTTGCCTGAGGCTGATTCAGCAGCTCCTGGGGGCTGAGTGTGTTGAGGCCTGGCCTCTCCTTGTAGCTGCCCTTTGATTCCTAGTTAATGACTCCCAGCTGTGCAAGGTCTTGAGTTTGTTCAAACTTTCTAAGACACTGAAACCTGAGCTCTTTATGGGGCCCACTGTAACACCTTTGGGAACAGATCAAGTGCTGCTCTGCATTCTGGAGAAGCTGCATCATGGCCTGGGCATCCCTTGCAAAGAGCGGGGGACAGAGACAGCGGGTGCCCGAGGGAGGGGGGACTGGGGGATTCACCCCCACCTCTTGTTCTCTCAGGCCTCCTTGAATAGGTCTCAGGCACAAGATCTGTCCCTAAATTTTTGAAATAATCTTTGGGACAGGTCTCAGTCTTAAGTGCCAAACTAGGACTTTAGCTCAGAGGCATATGGGTTTCTTGCCTCTTTCCCAAATCCTGGAATGAATACTTCTGGGACATTAAGAAACTCTTACTGACAGCTAGAAAACAGAAGATGATGCTAGTAAACAGAGCCTGTTTGGGTTGTCTGAAAAGTACACCTAACAGTGAAGTTGACCGTGGTGGGGAGAGGTGCAAAGATCAATGGTGAGGCCACAAGTTCACCTGAGTAAGGGATTCCACAGGAGGGGTGCTGCCCACTCAAGAGGCAGCAGGTACATGAAAACCTCTGAAGGAGTACTTCAGGGCAGTCAGGGAAGAAGGGAAAAAGGAGTTAAATGAACTTCAGAAGTAAGCAGTGATCCCAGCCTGCTCCTGGTTCCTTGGAGAGGAAACCAGTCTCCATGTGTGGATTAAATCCTGATCTGGAGAGACAGAGCTCTGGCAGGGTGGAAAAAGTAACAAGGTATATATAGTCCATTGCCAACAGTTTGAGCGCTCAGGCTCCAGTTGAGGCAGTAGGGGTCTGGGAGGTTTCAAAACCTGAAGCCCTAAACAAGCTTATTATAGCCATATAGTAGATACCACATAGTCATAAAAAGATCACTATTTTTAAATAAGTCCACAATTTTCTTTAAGACTATTGAAGTATATGGACAGAGGGTGAATTAGTCAGGTTTTTTCCTCCATTATTGTGTATAAACAGCTCTTGGGGCATTGTGTTGTCCCCATGATTGTGCAGTCCAATGTGTGTGTAAGTGTGCACACCTGGGTCTAGGAGTTAGGGGATAAAGGGATGCAGAGAGCACGGGCACAGCATGCGAAAACAGAGCATGAGATGCATGCGAAAACAGAGCATGAGATGCAAGAGAATGAGAGAGACCAGAGAAAGAGCATGAAGATTTCTAAGGGGCCTGGGGGCTCGCCTACCTCCTGGTGCCACCCTACCTTGGCTCGGCCTTGCCTGGTGTGTCTGTGTAATTTCTAGAACCAATAAAGAACCTATGCAGATTGTTGAGCCTGATGCCTAATGCTTGTGTATTACATCTGGTATCACGAACAGGCTAGTTATATTACAACTGACGACAGAGGATGGGATAGTTCAACACAGACAGGGAAGATGACAGTGGCACAGATGGCAGGACAGTTAAACACAGACAATGGGGAAAGTCTATCAATACAATTTGAAAGTGAGAAACAGCTTATAACCAATGCATATAAATTCCAGTTTATTTAATATGTGAGTGTACTGGTCTTTGACAGGTGTGTACAGGAAGTACACTAACACATCAACACTAGTTATCTCTGTATAGACAGGTGGGCGATATCTATTTTTCTCACGTTTTACTATATGTTCCCAATTCAATCACAGCCATACCTTGCTTTTGTAAACAAAATGGTTTACTATAAATTGTTGTGTAACCATCCCAGTCTGAATAAGTTCATCATCAGTTGTATCAGGCAAAGAATGTCAGAGCCCCTTTTAGAATTTTTAATAACGAACAACAAAGAAACAGCCACTTTAGTTTCTCTATCAAGTCCTCTTCTCCCCTTTTCCTCCCCCCTCATGTGCCTTCTCCCTGTGCTCTTTCACCCCCCTCTCCAGTGTGATATTGCTCTTTTATGGCTGCATCCTTTTATGCTCACTTATGCATGTGCATGCCAATTTGGGCCAGGTGTACACACCATCATGGGGATGGGTACGATGCCACAGGTGCTGGTCAAAGAAGCTAATGGTGGAAGGGCAAAAACCCTGAAAAACTCATTTACCCCATAGGACAATAACTATTTACTGAAATGGTAGCACTGGTTGTATTTACACTGGTAGCTGTGTGGTGGAAAGTGTCAAGTCAGCAATCTGTGGACTAATGCGATGGAGGCCTGTAGTGATTGTTATTGTCTAGAAGCATCTATTTCCCACTTCTTCCTTCTGACAAGACCTTCAATTTTATCTGTATCATACTCCATATATTCCATTTGCCTGTCTAGACACTCTTTCTGCTTCCCTTTTCCTCACTATGAGCCCCGGGAGGCCCAGCTTTTTGTCTGACATCAAAAGCTCCAGTTGGATTCAGCTAATAGAAGGCACCAGCAGATCAAAGGGAGGCAGAAGCATAGACCCAGTATTGATCCCCCTAGTTCCCTCCCAGTGGGTTATCTGTGTCTCTATATTGAAGGTTGAGGCTCCTTCAAAAGGCCCTCCTCACACAGCTTTCCAAGTGTCTGTTTTTCTCTCCTTGGACATGGGTGGTAGGGTGGGCTGAATGGGGGCGGGCCAAAACCACATCCACATCCTAATCCCCGAATCTATAAATGTGGCCCCATCTGGAAAATGGGTCTCTACAGATGTAATAAAGGATGATGAGTTAATTCTAGATTATCTGGGTGGACCCTAAATTCAAGGACAAGTGTCCTTTTTAGAGGGAGATGAGGCAGAGATTCAACAGGGGAGAATGTGCAGTGTGACCAGGGAAAGCAGAATTGCAGGGATAGCTACGAGTTGGGGACCACCAGCAGTCACCAAAAGCTTCAAGAGGGGAAGGAATGGATCCTCCCTAAAATTTCTGAGAAAGTTTCTGACCTCCGGCCTCTGGAACTGTGGGAAAATAAATTTGTGCTGTTTAAGCCACCTGTTGGTAGTAATTTGTTATAGTAATTAAAGGGAGCTAATGCAGGGAGTAATGGTATGTTCATCATGACCAGCTCTGGTGGGGGAGATTGGGTGCTATGGTATTTTTGGTGCTTTTTCTCTATCTTTCTCATACTTTTGTAAATAGTTCGACTGTCAAATGCTCCTCTGGTTACCCACTTTTCCTGAACCATGTTTCCTGCCTGGCGCTAGTCTGATTTGGGTGTTCTCCTCCCTCACCTATAACATGTGTTCCTAGGCAAGCTGACCTACCCCTAAGGCTAGGACTGGATCCTGATTGGTCAAGGCAGCAAGGTAATCTGATTCCCCTTGCAAGTGATTGCCACCAATTTGAGCCAGCTGGTGAGTCAATAAATGTACCAACCCCAGAGGTGGTCAACTCTGAAGTCATGTGGAATATTATATTTCTCTATGGCTTATTTATATTTGATTTGGGGTTATTTTAGTGACCGGGAACCTACTAAATGATGATGAAACTGGTTACATGTTGTTTCAGGCAGAGATGTTTAAATGGTTTTATAAATCTCAACACCTTAAAAACAAATTTCAAAAATTGAAAAAGCTTGATTAAAATTATTTTATGATAATACAACTTGCTCATACTTAGTTGGCAAATAATAGGGAAGTAAATATGTAGATTTATAGTCAATCAACATGTTAAATGAGAGAGAGGTCTTAAAATAGTAGCAACAAAAGTAAAAAAAGCATCCGGTATAACACAACTGGGATATTCAACAAAGTACTGTTAAATAGGTGTATATTAGGCACTCAGTTCAAGGGTATTAAATTATATATGGTCATTAGTCATATTTTGCTCATATTGTTCTAAAAAATCTTTTTTCCCTTGTTAAATTTTATAGGAAATCATAGAAAAACAAATGCAAAACTGTTCATCTAGTGATATGCTGTTCACTTTCTGTATTGCTTTTGATTATATACTTAATGAGAAATATAGTTGAAGTCTAATGAGTACATTTCAAAGACTGAATAATAGAAAGGAATTTGATTCAGATACAAACAAAAAAGAAATGTATAAGGACAAAACTGTATATGGACAAAACTTTACCCTAAAATGCTAAAAACTACCTTCTATTTGTAAGGTATTACTTGGAATTATAGCAGGTATTACCAGAGTCCCCTTTTGAAGAGAACTTGTGCACAGCTTGGGGGACTAATGGTTGTATGCTGGGTATAGCCACCAAACTTAACAGAATAAAACAGATGGACATAGAACCGTGTCTTCACCAGCTGAGACCACTGAGGCTTAATTCCAGGTCCATTCTCTCACTAAGTAGATTGGCTCTTCAATAAAAAAATCATTCTTACCAGCCTGAGAGTTCCATAGAAATCTATTTCTTTAAATCAAGTGGCCACTCCATCAAACCTCTTTAAAATATCAGTACTTTGGGAGGGATATTTAACTAATTCACAAAAATGGGTGAGTCTTCTTGTTTTGCAACAGAACTTGGAGAGAATGGGACACAAGAGATGAAGAAGGGCGAGATTAAGGAACTATTATTTGGGAAGGCTGGCATGGGTGGGATGTTCCTATTGAGATAGCCCTGAAACAGAAAAGACAAACAAGGTACCTGGAGGCAAACATCTTTTGTGTTCTACCTTGGTTCTGTTTCTCATCTTGCTTAGCTAGTCTCCTTTAAAAATGCTCACTTATATATGAAAAAATTTTCAATATCACTTATCATTTGGAAAATGCAAGTCAAAACCTTGATGAGATACCACCTATATCTATGAGAATAACCCATATATAAATATATATTATATGTGTGTGTATATATATATATATATATATACACACACATATATATATATAAAACAGAAAACCCATTTTAGTGAGGGTGTGGTTAAAAGAAAAAGGAACCCTGCTACGCTATTGGTGGGAACATAGACTGGGTCAGTCCCTATGAAAAAGTTTCCTCAAAATTTTAAAATAGAACCAGCAATTCAATCCTTGGTATTAATGCAAACCAGCAAAAACACCAATTCAAAGGAATATATGCACTGTGTCCATCGCAGCACTATTTACAATAGCCAAATTATGGAAGCAACCCAAGTGCCCAACAACAAATGAATAAAGAAGATGTGGAATATGTACACAATGGAATACTATGTAGCTCTGAAAAAGACAAAAGTCTTACGATTTCTAACAACCTGTATAGGACTACAGGAGATTGTGCCAACTGAAATAAGTCAAGAGACGAATACTGGGTGATTTCACACATGAGGGATATACAGGGAAAAAACCAAAGAAATGGAAAAAATGAAAACAAGCCCTTGAAATATGAAGGCAGAGTGCTGGCTATATAAGAGAAAGGTGGAGGTGAGGGACAAAATAGGGAGGGTCTATGGTGGAAATTAATAGTTACCTTGTTGGTGGATGTAGTGTGGTGACATACATCTCAAGGGGTATGAGCCTATTCCACTATATATAGTGCTGTAAACCAGTGTTAACTCAATTTTTTTAAAAACCTAATTGGAAGCTAACATTGTTCAATGGTCTTTCCCAAGTTTTGGTCCATGGAACACTGGTCTATAAATGCTTTGAAAATGCTTAGAGTCACAAGTAAGTTTGCACATCAATGCCTTTGAGAAGCCCTGTTGATGGGAATCCTAATTTGTGTTTATGTAGCCCGGTATTTTCCAAACATTTTTTGACCCAAGAACTCATTATGCTTGTGAATTAGCACCTCTTAACTACATATTCTGAAAACGTATATCTATTCCTCATGATTTTCCACTGGAGGTTGTTATCTGAGTTTTCAGATAATTTAGTCTTATATATCCTTCTTATATATGACCTTAACTAAATACCACCGGTTGCATGTGAGCAGGGAAGAGAGAAGACCAAATATACAGTGGATGCTCAGCTGTTTCTTGTTAGCTTTCCTAGCAAATGATTTAGTTGGGAGTGGATATAAACAATTCCGTATTTTTTAGTTAGCAGACAGGAACAGATAGCAATGATCTCGATTTTCATTTCTTTGTTAATCTGGAAAAACTGGAAGTTGGACTCCACTCAGTTGTTCTCAGCAAAACTTGGCTTCTTTAAGAGCAGTAGCCTCCTTTGTCAGCTTCTTTTCATTACTCTGTAATTTTTGGAAAGAGTCCAAACATCTCTTCTCCCCAAGGAGAACTGGATCAGGAAAACTACTATTGTGCCTGGACAGAAAATAGTTCAAATAGAATCATCACAGATGTAAGTGGATGTTCAGGATGTTGTCTGGAAGCCAACAAACTACCGAGGACTGGAGACCACAGAGATAGACCCAGAGACAGACGCTAAAACCTTGCTATTCAAAGTGCACTCTATGAGCCAAAAGCTGAGAACTTGTTAGAAAGCAGTATGGGATTCTACCCCAAACTGAAGCAGGAGCTGCATTTACACAGATCCCAAGTGATTTTTACCACTTATCCATCAAGCTTAAGAAATATCAGATTCATCCCATTATTTCTCATTCATCAGTTCATTCACTTAATTCAACAAGCAATTACTGAGTATCCTATTACACAGATTATTTCTAAGTATTGAAGATGTAGGGATAAAAATTGCAGAGAAGTTCCCAATTCTTACATAGTTTATAGTCTCTTGAGGGAGAGGGATATCAGTAAGTTTAAAATAAAAGATTTTGGGAAATGGTAAATGTTTGAAGAAATAAGGGGTTTATGGATCACAAGATGACTGGGAGTTTGGCTGTGATATATAATGGACAGGGAAGGTCTGACTGAATGGAGGCCTGGTAGGAAGTGGGGTGCCCATAATTCCTGAGCAGGAACATTGCCAGCAGAGAACATACAGCTGGAGCAAAGGTCTCAAGGAGAATACGATCTTTGGATCACAAAGAGAGAAGACAGGTGTAGCTAATGCTTAGTAAATTAGGAATCTTTAAGAGAGAGAGGGGAAGCTCGATTATGTGCACAGTGGTTCTTGGTGTACACACAACAGTGTGCATCAGAATCACCCAAAGGAGAGCTTGCCCATTGCTGTATCTCAGAGTCAATCCAGCGCCTCTGTGGTGTGGGCAAGAAATTTCATTTCTAATATTGTTTCAGGTGATGCTGATGATGAAGGTTTAGGAGTCACACTTTGATGTAAAGCCTTATGCCCCCCCCCCTTTTTTTCCCTGAAACTAGGTCTTACTATTTTGCTCAGGGAACCACAGGCTCACATTGCCTGGGATACCACAGACTCAAGTGATCCCCAGCCTCAGCTTCTCAGGTAGCTGGGATTATAGGTGTGCACCACAACGCCCAGCTATTTTTTGAAACTAGGTCTCGCTATGTTGCCCCAGGCAGGTCTTGAACCTGTGGACTCAAGCAATTCCTAGTTCCAGCTGCAATTAAAGGCATGTGCCACCATGCCCGGCCTTTGTGGGGCCTTCTAAGGAGACCAGTGATATTCCAAGTGTGGTGAAAAGCCACTAGAGGATTCTAAGCAGGGGAGTGACAAAATCTGATTTTCATTTTCCTCTATAATGTCCAGAAAAACAGATCTTTCCAACTATTCATTATCATCTGGACGGGCATCCTTTCCTGTTTTGCTTGTCAACTTAATTGACTGAGTTTCCCTTCCATTTCCTCCCAGACATTTCCATTATGCTTTCTGGAACCCCAACTACCCATCAACTCCCCCCCATCCCAACTGCCCTAATTCCCTGATCAACAATTCTTATGCATCCTCAGCCTTCCCTGCCTTTTCTTACCTTAGTGAAAGTGTCCCAAGGACACTGTTCCTGCAACTTTTCTGGCAGAGCCTGTTTGATTTTTTTAGAGTTAATGAACTTCAAGGCCAGAGGTAGTGTTGGTGTCTACTTGGTCTCCATTCTTGTACCTGAACTACAGCTTCCTTACTTCTTACAAAACCCCTTCCCATTAGAAGGCCCTGCTGTCTGACCACATGTTCTCATTCACTGAAAACCACGCCCATGGCTCTTTCTCTTCTTGTAGCCCCTTCTGTCATCTCAGTGGTGTTAATCATACAGGCAGCAAGTAACACACAGGCTTCTCTGTTTCCTTGAACACCTCCTCTATAATGACTTTTTCTTCTTCTATTCTACCTCATGCTCAAGTCTGAAACTTGTAACTACCAGAAACGCTTAGGACTCTGTGAACCTATGCCTACTCATTATATAGCTTTCTCTCCTTTAGTGTACTTGCTGAAGCCCCTGCAATAAATCTTCAGCTTTGTCCAGGTTTCCTTTCCATTTGTCTCCACCACTTTTCACTGCCCATCAACCACCTCCTGTGTTCATCCTTATTTTCTAATTTAGAGTTCATGGTCCATCATCATAAATGTTCCCTTAAAAAACTCTCATCCTCAAAATCCTCTCATTTGCCAGAACAGTGTTCTATAAAATAGTAAAGGGACCAAACCACCTATTTCTTCATTCCTGCACTCAAATAATTTAAATAGTGTCACTATGGAAAAACAATGTAAGCAACTTGTTTTCAGTTTAAGTTCATGATCACAGATCTGAAAGGAATACTCAAAAATGCTGGACAATTTTACCATGTTTTTCCAAAAAAAAAAAAAAACCCCAGCATTCATATTTTTTGAGATGACTTTTTCATACCTGCTTTATCTTTAAGACTCCTGCAAATCTTCCTGCTTCATACTCTCAGCTGATGAACCCTCATATTTCTTTGAGAAGTCTTGAGATGTGAACACACTCATTTTCCTGAGGGTAAGTCTACATGCAGATCTGTACATACTGGCCTCTTTCCCTACCTTCTGTTCATCCTCCCCACTTAGAAGGCCATTCAGGCCACTGGTGCTCTGAGTGGCCTCCTTGCATTCACTCCTTTTCATCAGTGTCTCCCTCTTCACTGGATCATTCCCAACAGCATGTGTTACTATCTCCCTTCTGTTCTTCTGTAATTTTTATCTGTACTTCTAAATAATACAGCTATTTTTAGTTTCTTCAATTTTAGACATTTTCATTGCTTTCTTGCATCCAATTCATACAAATTTCCCTTCTTCCCATTCTCTGTAGCTATATCACTATCTTTGACTAAATCAATATTAAGTATTTGGATTCCTGGGGCATAAGTACTCACAGTTGAACTATATAGTATGTTATTGTTTTATGGGGTCAACTTTGCCTTCACTAGGGTTACTAATTACCTCTTTTTTATTGCTTCATATTTAATAAATCATTACTAAGTTACTAGTCTTTCCCGTTCAAATTGTAAAGTCTTCCTCATGAGTCATAGGTAATCAGCCGAGATGCTTTCTTTCCTATTGAAGCTTCTGTTATGGCTAAAATACAGCTCACCAAGCAAGGTTGATCCTTGTGCTTGTATGTGATCTCTCCAGCATGGTGAGGACAGAATAGGTAAACTTCTTCATCACAACTCAGGAATCTCAAAGTGACTATGAGAGCAGATAAAGTGGAAGTTCTATGGTCTTTTATCACCTTGATTAAGAAAGCACATGGTGTTGCGCAATTGTAATAGCTGAAGTTGACAAAAGGCCAGCACAATGGGGAGGGGACATAAATCTCACCTCTCAATGTTGAAAATGGCAAAAAAAGATTTTGTCAAAGTATTTGACTATGCTTTCAAACTGCCACAGAAACATATACACTTTATGATGCCATATTAATTATTGAGTTTGAGTAGAAATTACAAGAAACTAATAGTTATAAGAAACTATGTGAATGGGGACAGGTGTAGGAAGGAGACTAATTTCCCTAAAAGTCATTTTGTATCTTTTGAATTTTTATGTGATGAATACAAGTAATTTGTGTAATTCTGTAGATGATTACAAAAAATTAAATGATTAAATATTTCTGACAGTGTTGCAGGTTTTTGCCCCTAGATTTGCCCCTAGAGATTATATTACTTTTCAGGATATTCTAGAACATTGATATTCCTTCCATACAACTTTCTGTAGATTATAAAAATAGTCTATATATGCACTGGCCAACATGGTGGTCACTGGTCATATGTGATTATAAAAATTATCATTAAATTAAAATTTAGTCCCTTAATCAAAGAAATCATATTTCAACTTCTAAATAGCCACATGTGGTTAGTGATTATTTATTGGACAACACAGCTTCAAAAAGTAGGGGAAACATACATGTACAGGAAGAGGGTGGAGGAATGGACTCCTTGGGGCCATAGTCTCCAAACATGTTTTGTAGATGTACTTCCTCAGACAACTTTGAAGAAATATATAACCCCTTACAGAAATTAAAGTTGACATTTAAATGCTTCATCCTTAGATAAGTTTATTTTTGTTAGGAGTTATAAAAGTTTAAACATTTCATAAGATAAAATAAGATGAGAACTATAATTAGAATAAATATTTCATGAGATAGTTTGATAAGATAGGTTTAATTACTGAATAATGCAGACTGAATATGAAAGAAATGGTGTAAAACATTTAGCACTGCTAAACTATACTGTTTTACTTGTTCTAAATTTAGAGCATCTCAATGTGGGCCATGCTTTACCCTTAACAGAAATTCGTAGAAGACAAGGAAAGACAGGAAGCCCTAAGGGGCAAAGATGCCTTGATGAATCATTAAAGAAGCTCTCCAGAAATCAATCTCTCAATCTCTCTCACTCTCTCAACCACTCTTCTCTCTCTCTGAGGTTTTATACTAGAGAGGGAAGATGCACGGTGAATTGCAGTGGGTGAGGGGACATGGTAACTTTTGTGAGACAGATTTGAAAAAATCTCTGAAAGCAGCATCTCTAAATCATTCATGGACATTTACCTCCTTGAGAAGTCTGTGGACCCTCAGGTATATTTGGACTCTAATCAGAAGACAGCTGACACAGGAAGATGTTATAAGGTGGGCTTATAACCGTTGTCTGCTCTTGCAGCTGCTATGGGGTTTCCACTAAAACCTGCCTAGGAGTCAAGTGCAAGACAGTTCCCTAGTACTCCTAGAGTTAAAGCTAGATGTTTCTGTCAGAGTCACTGCCAAAGGGTCTCTAAACTGTTCTCCAAGGTTGGTTTGTCACTAAGGTGAAAAAACTATTGCTTGGGTTTCTTTCACAGAAGTTTGTCTGGAATTTCAAAGCCAGTTGTTAGTAGGATAGGCCAAAACAGGGGTGCCTTCATCCAGGACTTGGTAGGAATCAATAAGGCAAGACAAGTTTCTTTTTAACAGTAGATTCTGCTTCAACTCTTCCCTCTCACCATCACCTCCTCCTCTCTCCATCTCATCTCTTCAGATGGAAATTAGAACAGAGATGGGTTTGTTTTGCATAGACTGCTAGAGTACGTGAAGTGGGATCGAGGGGTTGATTCAAAGTGAACTGTAATAATAATTAAGAGTTGATTGCAGTGTCCCCCCATGGTGCCACAGTGGCTGAACTGAGGGTTAGTCATAAGTGTTGCAAGTACAAGTCAAAATTACTCCTAAAAGTCTCTGAAATTGACCGCTGAGTACAAGCCAAAAAGAAATATTTATGTGCCATGTCAGAGACCAACACTCCATTTCTCAAACCATCTAATATAGAATCCAGTGATTTTCTCTTGATTAAGGATATATCAGTGTTTCTCTGATTAGATGCTATTCTCAGACTTGCATGTAAGAATTATATCATATGAAAAGCTTATGTTATTGAGGCAGGAATCTACTCAGTATGCATGGTTCTCATACTGAGCGGGGGATTACTATTGAGACAGAGCAAGACTATCTCTTGTTTCTCTCACATCAGTGTGAATGATCACTGATGGGGTGATGAGCAGAAGCTCTGAGAGCATTTAAATGGATATTTGAAATCCTTCTCACCCTCATTCTTGCTCCAGCAATTTGTAGTTGATTTATTAAGTCTCCTTCTGTGTATGGTACATCTCTTACTAGATAGTCTTACTCCTTCACTATTTTTGTTTCTCTCAGGAAAGTAGCAGTTATTTACCAGTTGCAGCTCCATTCTAGGCACTGTGCTAAGCAGTCTATCCACATCTTTCACACAGGGGTTAGCATATTCAATCAACCTCACTCACAACCTCTATTTAAGGAGTCATAAAACGTATGAATGGCAAAGATAATATATACATTTGGCTACTTTCTCATATATGAAAGCCCTGAAATCTCTAGGAAGAGACAAACATGGCAGTAAATAAACACCTAATGATCAAATGGGTGTCTAGATGGAGTCTGTTTTGGGGAGAGGCAAGAGATTCAGAGTTACACAGCAGCTGAACATTTGAGTTGAAATGAAGATGGATGAGTTAAGCCTGCAAAAATGAAGGCACTTCATTTGCCAAAAGGGATGCCTTCTTGATGATCTTCAGTGGAAGAAGTTTTAAGCCAGCAATCCATTTTCTATCTTGGGGTGATATTTAAAATGTCAGTTGGTAAGTTCTATAGCATGTTGTCAATTTACCTCTATTTGTCACTATAAGGAAAATCAATCATTACTATGAACATGGTTGTTTCACCTGACTTAAGATTTGTATCTATACAATTTGTATCTATAAGATTTGTATCTATTCCATGCTGTCAACCTTGGTGGTCACGCTCATCTCTTGGAAAAGGATTCCTTTTTATAATTTAATTACCATCATAATATAATTCACATGCAGCTGATTTTCTCCTTCCACCACTCTCCCCCTTCATTAAACTTATATTGTCCATTTTCCAAAGGTCATGGGGGAAAGGAAGGACCCTATTTCCAAATAAGGCCACATTTTGAGGATTAGTCCACATACAGGGGTTTAGAACTTTAACATATCTTTTTCTCTTTTTGGAGAGGGGCATAATTCAATCATAACAGCATTATGTGGGGTCTCCATTGGTCAATTCCTTATATAGCTCATCTCACCCTGGAGATGCCAAGAAGGAAAGAAGACAAATCAGACAGAGGCCAAGAGGCCCTTCTGCCAGCAGTGGGTGACATCAGCATCTCAGGGGAATTGTATTTCAGGTCCAGTGATGCTATCAACTACCTTCTGGTATTTTTAATGATAACTGAAGCTATCTTCTCTCAGTCATTGTATTTTAATTGAACCAACTATGACCAAAATGTCAGGATGTTATTTCTCCAAGCAGGAAAAAAAGATTGTTAACTCAGAACCCAGTCCTTCTGCATCTTTGTGGACATCAGGGTCTCTCTGATGAGAGACCTTGACTCAAGGTCTTGATGAGAGACCAAGACTCAAGAATTGGCCTGTACACAATCAGAGGTTGGCTGTCAGTGTCTCCCAACACCCCACTCACAATTTGCTAGCACTGCACCCCCATGAGGGTCAATTGGCTAGCACTGCACCCCCATGAGATACCCTTCCATGCCTCCTCTTCCTTCAAGGCCCACTTGCAGATTCCCTGATATCTACCAAGCATTCTCTTTCTTCACCAAGACACCTATCTTTTTTCTCTAGATCTAGCAGCAATACCAAGCCACCAGTTCCATGGTGTCAATTTCTGCCATGCAGTTGTTGATGCGTTTCTCTGGACAAGTCTTAGCTTGCCAAAAAGAGAGGGTTTCACCTTCAGAGCACAGACATTGGCATGCTTATCTTGCTATCCACCTTACCTCCTTACCACCACATCAGGCACCATATCTTACAAGAAGAGGGGCTCAACCACCAGTAAAACTGCTTTGCTGGTGCAGTACTCATGTCCAAAGAGAACACTTTGACTTCCGAGCATGCAACGTGTGTGTTCCCTGACTCCTGCAGGGCACTTGCTCAGTTTCACTGGTCCATTCTGGAACCATCAGCTCCTGTAGGTCTAAGTGGCTCGTGGGACCCTGTGCTGGAATGTTAGTTGATGTGTCTCTCTCCAGGTGGGGCCACACGGAGAAGCAAATGTTTGAAGTTCTCAAGCAGTAGAGTTTGAGATCACAAGATGGAAAAGAAGACATGAAGGCACTGCCTTCTCTGTATCTCTTACTTGAATTTCTCAGGAAAATGAAAGAGGGCCTTTTCATTCCCTGTTTTTTGGCTACTTTAAGTTTCCTCACGCTGCCCCTGCAGATGAGTTTTATCCCCTCTAAATGGGCAGGGGTGGAATGATCACTGTTCATTTGTTTATTCAACAAAGGTTTACTGAATGTTTTTTATGTGCTGGTGACAAAAAACAGATCCCTGCCTCATGAAACTTACAATCTAGCTAGAAGGAGACACTTCACAGAAACAATTGAGGGGAAAATATACCTGATCTGTGAGGGTCAACAAACTGCCTCCCAGTTTACACATCACAGAATTCAAACCTCTAAAGCTGTTTCACTTGTGGAAACATCCATTTTAGAACCAATGAGGAGATTTTCAGGTGAGAGCTGGGAGTCTGGTTAAGGTCCTGGTTCGTAAGAGAATTAGCTCTCAGGAGGAAGTTCCTGGAATCTTCCTGGTGGCATGAGTATTAGTTTCCCAGGCTACCATAACAAACACTGTAAACTGAATGACAGAAACCCATTATCTCACAATTCTGGAGGCTGAGAGTCAACTACAATGTGTCAGTATGACCATTCACCCTCTGAAACCTGCAGGGGGATCCTTCCCTGTTCTTCCTAGCTACAAATGTTACTGGGCTGGTGGTTGCACTGCTCTTATCTCTCTGCCCCTGTTCTCACACAGCATTCTCCCTGTGTGTTCATGTCTTCATATGATCATCTTCTAATAAAGACATCAGTCATATTGGGTTGGGTCCTTGTAAGCAAGGGGACAACCTCTGCAGCATATAACCTCATCTTAGCTAATTAAATCTGCAATGACCCTATTTCCAAATAAGGCCACGTTTTGAGGATTAGTCCACATACTGGGGTTTAGAACTTTAACATATCTTTTTCTCTTTTTGGAGAGGGGCATAATTCAATCATAACAGCATTAAGTCAGAATGAGGTGAGTGCCAAAGATATGTGTGCCTAAGGAGAGCCAGAGATGTCCATAAAATTCCCTTGGAGTCAAAATATTTTCAGAAAGTGAACAGTCATGAACACAAGGTAAAGAGTTAGGTAGAAACAAGAATAACATAAAAGAACGAAAGGGAGTGAAAGAAGGGTATGAATAAGGAGAGGGAAGGCTGAATTAAGGATGGCGCTCAGGAAGACACACAGGCAGGGAGAAGCATGGATGGGAGGACGGGAAGCCTGTTCTGAAAGACAGGAAACCATAGACTCAATATGGGGAACTCTCATCTTTGTGAGTTATTATTTTGGAGTTCATTACGCAACTTTCTGTGTGAAGCTAAAAAAGCAATGGGTGTTCTGTCCAACAGGCTGATGGTCTTGCTTCATTTTGATTTAAAAAGTGGAGAGCATAAGGAAGAGCTTAAGTTTATAACATTTTGAGTCAGCCCCTGAGATGTTAATCCAAGACCAGGTTGACAGACATCCTAGCAAGGGGCCTGGCAGCACTACCTAGAAGGGCAGAGCTACCTCCTGTGGGAGCTGGACCCTGGGGCTTGCTGGACACTACCTACTCTCACCCCATACCAGGGAGTATGTACAACTTAGTCCTCTAGACAGTCTCAGAGGAGGAACAGTGTTCCTAGCAGCCAGTAGTTCTAGGTAAGAAGGAAAGAGGTAGGGTGGCAGAAGTGGATGTTTCCCTCTGGGTTTCTAGAGAGCCATGCATCATCTTTTTCTGTACACTCACACAGATCTGTGTGAAATGCTACTGCTTCTTCAAGGTCATCCCCCAGTGGATTTGGATAAAGGGTAGATGACCTCTAGTCAGTCTGCACCTCTGTGTGTACCTCCAGGACTGACGTCTTAGGCTGGCACATGTCCAGTTGAAGTACCAGGTCCTTGTCTCTTCAGCTTTCTGGGGTGGGGAAAAACTGAATCCATAAATTTCATTTCTATAGTAGAAAGTGGAGCCCATTTTCCTAGTTTAGGATTCTTCCCAAATACAATGTGAGCAACCTAAAAGAACGATGGCTCAATAGAATAAAATATCCATTAGGGCATCCCAAGACAATTCCCTAATCAAAAGAGCATCTCTGCTCATGACTTCTGACACCATGACAGATGGATGCGGCAATGCACTTAATCTCACAGGCCAAAACCCAAAGAGTCAAGATTCAGTTCCTTTGACTACACATCCAAGTGCCATTGCTGATGTTGAACAACATTCAGTAAATGAATGAATGAGTGAATCTCAGAAAAGATCATGAAAAAAGGTAGGATAGAACTAACAATAAATAATTTACTCCAGGGCCCTGAAACACTCTGAAGCTTAATCTCCTTGTAAGGTAAGTCGCTTGGTAGACGCTGATCTCTAAGAACTTACCTTTGAGCAAACTGCCGAGTTTTTGTCACATACAAGACAAGTGGAAATTTGAATGCTGACTAGATAACTTAATGATGTTAAGAAATCACTATTAATTATATTTCAAGTGAGATAATAATCCTGTGACTTGATTTTTAAAAGTGCCCTTGTCTTTTTAAGATACACACTGAAATAATGCTGGGTGAAATGATATGATGTCTGAGATTTGCTTCATAGTGAACAAATCCAAAAAGAAGGTAAAATAGATTAAAAAAAGAAACCCCAATATGTCATTGTTAAGATTCAGCAACGTGTTGGAGTTTATTGTACTGTCTACTTTTTATATATTTGCAACTTTCCACAATAAAATATTCTAAAAATGCACAACTTTCTTTTACTGCAGCAGGTATAGAGCTCCTGGTAGACCCCAGGAGTCACACACCCAATACATTTTGTTCCTCAACTTTTTCTTCAAAACTCCCAGATTCCATTCAGGTGTTCATTTTCTCACATGCAGTCCCTTGGACAAAGGTCATGCTCTTGCCAGTGATTAGTCCTGAAAGTAGATGGATTTTGAGGAGACATCTGCCTGTGCACACTTGTCTGGATTTTGAGAAACTTCCTTCTTGCTCTCCTGTGCTAATGGAAGCAATGCTTCTCTCTGCTGGAAAGAGGTGGCCCCAGTTACCACCAGTGACCATGTCGGACAGCATGGCAAAGATGAATGGGAAAAGCTTGAGTCCCTTTATATGAGTGCTGAGCGATTGGCTCAAATAACCTTGAAGACTATACTCTTGGATTCCTTTTACATGACGGAATAAATGTTCTTATTGTCTAAGTCATTTGATTTCTGCCACCAAGCATAGTTACAAGCGATAATATTCCAACAGAGAGCATGCTTCCTGACTATGGTATCGGGACCATGCTATAAAGAGAGTGCCCTGTCCCATGGTTATCACTATTGCTTGGAAGCACGAAGCAGATAGTGTAGGATCAGTGGTAGTAGAGGGCTTTCAGGAGGCAGAGACATCGACAAACTCTGGTACCATTTTCAGCCCATTTTTTCCTAGATCTGACTTTGAATGACACTAACTTGAAGTTCGTACACAAGATAAAGTGTCACCTAAAGGAAAGTTGTGACCAGCCCTGGCCACTGTGGGTTGATTTGGAATACTATGACACTTGTTCCTTGGCAGAATATTCACCACTGAAAGTATGCAAATTTGCTTTTACTATTAAAAGGTGTTGATCAAGGCTATCAGGAGAAGCAGGTGGCAGTGGAGGGGGTACACCCTGAGGAAGGCTTTGGCTCTCCCTACATGTTAGAGATGGAATTGCTGATCTCCCTCATCCAAGTGACCTACCTCTCTCATCCTCCTTGGTGGGCTTGACGGTTCATTGATGGCATTATGGAATGGAGCCTGGCCTCATTCCTAAAGCAGAGAACATTCCTTCAGGTTTTCAGTGGGAGCTAGAGTTGATGTTTCAAGAAGTGATGATACATAGCTGAATGGCAAAGTCTAGGGGTCATCTGAACTTTCCTCTCCCACCCCTGCCATGTGCAGTGAAGCTCCAGTTTTTTTCCCTATTACTCCTTGGTCTCCGGTTGAATCATACTCTCCGTCCCCTCACCCCTTTCATTGCCATTGTGCCAGAGCTTATCATCTCTGACTCTCATTTTTCATTGAAATGATTCTAATAACCCCAGTGAGCTTTCTGAATTGACTGCTGTCTCTTTCCAGTTCCACTCTTCCCACAGAGTGATCCTTTAAAAATGCGAATCTGATGGTGTCTTTCATGAACTTGTTCACTGCTTCCCACTGCCACTGTGTTCTGCCCAGCTCCCCTCACTCCTTTCTTGTTCTCTCCACTCTGGACATCCTAATGTGCTTCTTAAACACATCCTGTTCCTTCACCTCAGCGTTTTCCACATATGCTGGTCCTCCTTTTGGAGCTGTCTGCTTTCCATGCCTTCCTGATTTAATTCAGTCAACTCCTTTAGGTCTTATCTTAAATGTCACAGCCTTGGGAAGTCTCTTACTCTCTCTTACTTTCACCAGATTTCTTTACGTGTGCCCAAACTATCTTGCCTTTCTCTTTTATAACATTCAATATAATTGGAGACGCTTGCTTACTGTCTTTCACCCCCACTAGATTTTACACTTAAAGAGGAAAGAAACTTTGTCCATTTTTCTGCACACTCCATCCCACACTCCTGGTACATAAGTGGTAATTAGTTTAAAAAAAAAAAAAAAAAAAAGCTTATCAGACATAGCCATTCCGGAAGTATCCAGAAAGTGTGGCACCACTACCTCCTGAGAATCTATTCTGCTTCTTAACACCCACAGAGCTTCACACCTACCTGTTTCCCACTGGAGAGGACAGGGCATAGAAAGAAACAGATGTAGATAAACCAGAGTCCAATTTGGAAGCAGGAATCAGATTTGTTACAGTACAGAGAGAAAATTGCTTATTAGAATTCAGAGAATCTCTCAAGCAGACTTGCTTCTTACTCCTCTAAAACGTTTTGTGTGACTCAAAGAAACAGACTACAGGTTTAAGACAGAAAGCAATGGCTCGTTGAGAGGAAGATAGACTGCAGCCATTTCCTGTTCATCCAGCATACACACCAAGGGAGAGTGTTCTTGTCTTCCTCTTGCTTCCTTGGAGATAACTAAAAGTCTTTAATGTTCGCAAGTCAGTGTTCTCTCTCCTCTGGGCTCCAGGGAGAAGGCTGGTAGAGCAGCTGCAGTTGTGATGCCCAGGGGGTGGGGTCCACATGAAGTGCCTCAGCGAGAGCCACTGTTCCTCTCCCAGCAACACAGGCATTTGGAATAGTTCAACTTCCTGAAGAGATGTGACTTCAAAGGGTAAAGCTTTCTGCCTTCACACAAGACTGTCAGGTCTCCACTTGCAGGATACAAGAACCTCATCTCCACTTCCCTTCTCCTCAGAGCCGACACAATCACTAGAAACTTCTAGGCAGAAACTTCTGGAAAAACACAGAGTCATTTTATCCTACAGTCATGTAGATGTAGAATGGTTGAGATTGCATTGTCAGGCAATGGGTCAATGATGGGACTGATAAGGAAATGAAGTTCAAATTGGGGGAGACAAGAGCCCTGAGAGCCCAGTGGCAGGTTCCTGGACTATTCACTCTGCTAAGGCATCATGCCTCCTACAGGTGTCCCATTCAAGTACTAACCAGGCCTGTGCCTACTACAGGTGAGCTTGGCCCTAGGGACTCTGAAAGCCTGGCCTATTGATGCTAGGAAGTAGAAAGTATGGGAGAGTGGTGAAAAGATACAGAAGGTGGGGAAAGTGCACAGTGAGAAACTGTCACCTCTCCTGAGATTTATTGTCCTTTGGTAAGACAGGTTTTGTGGACAAGATGATAAACACATGTAGATTCCCTAGTACACAGGAGGGTCCAGATTCACAAGATAGCTTGCACACAGGAGCTGAGCTCAAGAATCTAACTTCCACTTCTCCTACCTCAGCATGCTGCCTTTAGAATGTTTCCTCTAATACTCAAACAAATCCTGTAGTCCTAGAAGAGGTGTCCCAATTCAGAACTTCTTCAACTTTTCTGCTGGTGTATCCCTAGAGAGAGGGAATGCATGCCCCAGAGCAGCAGAGATGAGATTTCTTTTAAGTACCTTGTTCTATCTTAAAAATTCATGTGAATTTTGTATCTTGCTCCATAACATATTCATGCTTATTTTAATATAAATTAATTTTTCAAATGTTAAAAAAAGGTAGAATTCTAGGATGTTGCTGAGTAAAGGGGACTGGACAGTAAAGAAGGAGAGAGAAGGCTTGGCCCCTCACACCTGGAACTTTAATTATTCACAAAACTGTATGAGGTAGAACCTTTTCTTTTTTATAGAATTAAAACACTACAAGTTTTAAAGTTTTACACAGCAGAATGTGAGCACACCCCACAGTGTAGTTGCCTAAAAGAAATTCTTGCGAAGGGTACCTCAGGTTCCTTTATTTTCACTGGCCTTGGTAAGCTGTTGACCATCCCTGCCCCCTTCAGACTGTGAAGTGTGCCTCAATGATGTAGTCACTTTAGACACAGCCCCTACCTTTTTAACTGAGAACATGGGCCTCCTGACCATATTCCATTCTGTTAACTAAATGTAAGGTTTGGCCAGAAGTCAGTTCTGTCAGAAACTAAGATAAAAGATAGGAGGGAATCTAATTCAGACCCTTGCCTGGTCTTTGTTTTAAAAGCAGCTGAATCTGGTGAGGATCCCTTGTTCAGTGGAGACTTGAACAGGTGGGCAGCTCCTCAGGATCTATTTTCATAAAGAGAGGAGGTAGTGTGGACTTCAATTCAGAGCCTGGTGGGAAGGGGGATGGACCTGGACATTATGGTATCTGCCTGTGGATGAGAGAGTGGGATTAGAAAGAAGCTGCAAGAAGGTCAGTGAGTTGTTCACAACAGGGGTTTTGGATGCCCAGACCGAGAGGATGCAATATAATATGGGAATCAAAAGTCCATCTCCTTGTCTTCAGGGCATCTAAAGACTCAAGGAAGAGAGCAATGCATTCAGGGATCCTGGCCCATAGGCGGTCATGGGCAGCTGTCCGCAGTGTGGGAGCTAGGCAGAAGGTTCTGAGAGAGACATTTGCTCTTACACACAAAGAAGGCCCACAGTCTACTCAGGGGGAATCTTACAGGGATGCCAGGGCAGAGGCAATGGACTAGTATAATTTAATGCTAACGTTTATGTGGCCTAAAAATGATTCTCATCCAGAGAAGTCTGGGGAAGTTTAGCTTAGAGAAAAATTCCATGAACCAAGCCTTTAATTACCAGATATTATTTTGCCCATATGTTTCTCAAAACAAAAACAAAGCAACAACAACAAAAAAACCTGGCACTTACACATCAAATGAATTTGCCCTTTCAAAGCAGGACTTTAGGTGGCTACACATGCATTCCAGATGCTCACAATATTTGCACAAATCATCTTTGAGAAGTGACTTTAAAGTCACCCTATGAGTCATACTTTAAAGTCAGTTAGTTTGCTCACCCCACTATTTCTTTAGATTTGCCTTTGAATAATTTTTGTTTGATTCCAAAGATAAAATCTTCATCAAGTTATTATGCTCCTTCACCAAGCCTTTTTGTGTGTAGCCATAAATTTCTTGAACCAAGAGAGCATGTCTGGTTCATCTTTGGCATCCAGGACCTGGCCTGGCACTTGAGAAATGCTTGATCAGTATTTTGTTCTGTGGTAATTCACTCTACCCCATAAGCTGTTTCCATAACTACTCTGCCTTATACACTTTGTAGACATCAGAACATTTGCCTTTTCTTCGCAGGCTTTTTAGTATTAAATACTTAATACTTATTCCAGAGAGGGCAGGGTTTTTCTAAATCTGTACCCTCCAAAATGCAAATTAGAAATGTCTTCTGGAATAAGCATCAACGGTTTAGTGTTTTCTGTAGGTTGATGTCACAGAGAGAATTCTGTCAACAATTTTCCCTGCATTGCTTTTCTTTTGGGGGGCATAGAATGAAGATGAAAAAGCACCACTTTGGGAGCACACAGAACAGAGAGCTGGCACTCGAGGGATTAATTATATATTCACGTACTTACTACAATTTTTAAAAAATGGCCCAGCTGCTTTGGCTTACACAAACTGGGTTGAACGATTTCACTTGATAGCATTCTCATCTGGTGGTTACAATACTGAGAGATTTAATATAAAATGTTTTAACCCTAAAAGAAGAAAATCAAAATTAAGGGAAAACTGGGACTTAAGTTGTCTCAAATTAGGATTCAAACAGCCATGTGTTTCCAAGCAATGACCACAACCTTCTCCCCCTTCCCCTTCTTCCTATGCTGTGGTCCATAACAACCATGCCCTCCAGTGTACACACAAGGACCACCACGCCTCATGGAATTTCCCACTTGCCCACATGTGTTCCTTGTGGACATGGAAGACCCAGGCCAAAATCTGATCACCTGTATTTTGTAAAACATTCTCAGGTGATTGTGATGTGGCTCTCTGATGGGAAGTGTCTGATCTATCACCATCTGACTACGACTGCTTTTAGTTTCTCTCCTGCTGATGGTTGTTCTACCTGGTAAGTGATGTACTGACCAGATGATGGACTAGCCCAACTGCAACTGTTTTAGACAGGAGAACTTTGTTGGTTTATGTAATTGACAAGTCCAGGATAGGTTTGACCAAGATATTTGCTGGATTCAGCTGCTCAAATTATATGAAAATTAGGTTTCCTTTTTTGGCCCCTCTCATGGTGGGGTTTTCTTGCGCCAGTTCATTGCGAAGGCAAGATGACCACCAACTGCTCTGGTCTTGTAAACTTGAAATCCGTGAGACAGTTAGTCTCTACCTCTCAACAGTTTGAATGAAATTCTGCGATGTGACCATGCAAACGGGATTTCAAGTACCTACTTCATCTATACCAGGGAGAGTTCATTCATCAAGCAAAGATACCACTCTAGATTATTAAGGCAGAGGAGTTTAACTTCTGTATTAGGTGCTTGCGAAATTGCTAGCAGCAAAGAGAGGGAGTTCTAGGTTGATCTCCCTAACAATTCAAGGAGCACAGGTTGTGGAGGTGTGACTCCAGAGAACGGGCAGAAAAGTTGCACAAGCCTTGGAGGCTTGGTCCTCAGTTCATTTGATCCTTATTTGACTGGAACGAAACAGTGAGTCTCACCTTTATTTGTGCAATGGTAAGTATTTCAAGTTGCCTCTGTATCATTTTAAATCTCTGAATATATAGATTATATATATTATGTATAGATTAACTCTTGTTTCTTCCAAGCAGAGATATTTCCTAGCCAATCCTACATAAATGCAAAATCTTCTTTGATAATAGATCAAAGCAGATCCCCCCTCCTAGCCTTCCTGTGGCAGCGAAATGACTGGGTTTGCATAAACCTGATTAGAGTCACACAGAGAGCAGCTACCAGCATTACAAATGCCTCCTGGTGTCAGCACAGGGAAAACATCCTCAGTCAGACCAGCAAGACTTCCTACTTCACCAAAATCCACCCTCTAAACCCCTACCTCCAATCCCTGCCAGACCAGGCCCCCTTAAATCCCTCCCCTATCCCTGACAGACCAGGTCCCCATAGTGACAGAGTTCTCAAAAGTGGTACCACATCTTGTCCCTGGGCCAGTAGGGCTAGAAGAACTCATGGGCATATTCTGGATAAGGAGGACTGGCACCAGGGCCTGCATCCTGAAAACCTGATTTCAAGGTCAAACCCTAGAGTCTCCCCTCAAGAGTTGCTGTGTGAAGATGGTTACACCTCACCAGGCAATGGGCCCTAAAGTGTGTTTGGGATGAAGGAGGTTCCTCCTTAACATGAGTGTGGTGAGTCAGCACACTTGTAGACTCTTCACTATATGTCCTAGTTGCAGCTGTTCTCACAAATTTCCATAGGCTAGGTGGTTTAAATAAGAAGCATTTATTTCTTAGTTCTGGAAACTGGGAAGTTCAAGATGGTGTTGGCAGTTTCTTTTCTGGTAAGGTCCTCTTTCTGGTTTGCAGATGACCTTCTTCTGGAGTCTACATGAAGGAGAGGAGCAGAGATGAGGAGAGGAGAGAGGAGGAGAGAAGGGGGAAAAATAGCGAGAGGGAGAGATGTGGAGGGGAGAAACAGACATCTCTCACACACTGACTCCATTTGAGACATTTTTTATATACTTATGATTAATCTCCCCCAAAGATACTGCCTAACAAAACCATCTTGTGTCAGAAGGAGAAAGACAAATGCTGGATGGTATCACTTACATATGGAATATACAAGAACCTAAAAAGGGCCTGATAAAGTTGAACTAACAGCAAACATCAGAAGACTAGCTACAGAACTGGGGCTCCTGGAGAAGGGGGGAACAAGAGCAAAGTGTGGAGGGAGCACAGAGAAATACCTGGAAGGACTATGGGTGCTTCTGTGGTGGGTGCGGTGTGGCAGCAACACCTGAAGGGGAGATCTCATCCCTCTAAAACACAACCACCCATGAAAACCAATGTTGCCTCAAAACAAACAAACAAACAAACAAACAAACAAAAAAAGCCAAACCATCACATATTTCAAATATGAATTTAGGGGTACACAAAATTCAGTCCCTAACAACTGCTATAGGGGCTGTCAGATAAGCTGCTACCTTTGGTAGCAGCATGTCACTCCCGGGATCCTGGGTAAAAGCAACAAAGTTGGGCCATTCTTCTGGTTATTCACATTGGGCCTTTAGGCCTTTATTAACATTCTACACAGCAAGCTGCTTGATTTTTTCCACTTCCATGGCCTCATTTTACCAGAGTTAAGAAAATACTGTCATAAGTCCCAGTACATGACAGAATCAGGAGATAGAATCTTTAGAGGTAATTAAATTAAAACGAGCTTCTTTGAGGGGGCCCTAACCCAAGATGACTGGTGTCTTAAGGGGTTGGGACACAGACCCATAAGGAGGGAAAGCCATGTGAGAAGGAGGGGAGAAGACAGCCATCTCTAAACTAAGCAGACATATCTCAAAAGAAACTAAATTGCTGACACCTTGATCTCAGACTTCCAACCTCCAGGACTGTAAGAAAATGAAAGTTTAAGCCCCCCAGTCTGTGGTATTTTGTTAGAGCAGTCCTAACAAGCCAATGTACCTTCCCTCCAGATTAACAATTTTTTTTTTTGCTAGTCCTTTCCTTAACATAACTGCTGACCATTTTCTCTCGTAGAGATGGCAGTGCGACCACAACAAGCAGGTGTGTGCCTAGAGTCTTCATAGGGCCAAGGAAACCAGGTGCTTCTGCTGGGTATCACTCTGTGAAGAGGAGGGCCCACATATATGACAGTCCACCTATCTCCACACTTACCAGTGTAGCCACTGGATTCACCAGCTATTTACCCCTCTATTTCTTTTTGGTGGAACTTACTCTCCCAGTGGAACTTGCTCTCCCAAATGTATTTCCAACTGCCCTGGCACAGCACACACAGAAAGGCTGCTTGCATATGTCCCAGCAGCTGGGGGGAAGCACAGTATCTCAGACTCGACTCAGGCCTGTGCCCTCTGGTGAATGTGGGCTGGAAAGCTGCTTCTTCCTGAGAAGATGGGTCCAGGCTTCTCCCCTTCCCTCCTACTCTAGTCACCACTGTTTCCACCCCAGGCACAGGCCTCTGTCCCTCTTGAGCCAGCATAACCTGCTGCTGACTCTGTCCCTCTAAGGCTCCAAGTGAGGCATAGCCCTCTAGACAGGGTGCACTTACAGGTAAAAGAGGTGAATGTCCTTTGGTGTCAGAGAGTCCTGAGTTCAAGATCTGCCCACCACAGCTAACAGCTCATAAATCTTTCAACAGAGCACAGGTACTAAGCCTCCCTGAGTCTCATTTCCTTACTTGTGAAACAGGATGTGAGGCAGGGGCCTGGGTGTGTGACCAGAGCTCCTTCCTGGCTCTACCACACACTTCCTAAGTGGCAGGTTCCCCTGGGGCAACAACAGCTTCTGCCTCTACCCTGCCTAGTATGATGGCACATGTGACATGTTAGTCTGGCCCTTAGCCTCTAGAAACCACTGCATGATCACTGTCCTTATATCACCACTGAGAGCGCTGCAGAGCCTGGCATGTAGTTGACATTAAGTAAATATGTGTTAAATGCATGTGTGAGAAGTTCTGGAAGCACGGTCGCTGCCCTAGCATTCACAGGATATGCGTCCTCTGTGCCCTGTCACCTAGCAATAAGGAGAGCAAGGGGATAAGTCTACAATTCCTTCACATCTTTGACTTTTTTTTCTTTTTTCCTTTTGGTTTCTAGCAAAGGCACGTGAAATGAGGCTTTTGTACTCCATAAAAAGATGCGGGAAGGGCTACACTCTTTTCCCTCACCCCTTGAGTTACTGACTTGGGGCTCTGTCTGGGATTTCTTTCCCCCTTGAGCCTGGGTGACAGCAGGACCCCACAGCCCATCCTCTGTTCCTAGTGGGTGGGGCTGGAAGATATGTGCTTCTGGGCCCTGGGGTACCACAGCATCTGCTGCCTAGTGTTCACAGACCCTTGAGGGAAGAGCTTTGGGGCTGATTGTGCCCCTCATTCTGGCTGGAGGAGCACCCTTCTCTGGAAGCTCCAGCAGCACAGAGCCCTGGTTTATTTGTGACATCCAGAGGTCACAGAAGGAGGCAGCTGATTGGCAAGGGAATGAATGAAGGCGGGAGTAGTTTAATCTCAAATTGGATGCATCTACAGTTTCATTTTTAGCTCATATCAACAAGAGCCTGGAGGCATAACATTCCTGGCGGTGCATTCCCAGGGTGCAGACAAATCCTGTTCTGACTGGTGCTGCTGAGAAAGGGCACCAAAGGGAAGGAGAACGGATTCAGAATCTCTCTCTCTCTTTCTCTCTTGAGAGAAAGAGGGAAAGAGAGGAAGCAGAATAGCAGAACAGAGTTCAGAGAAGTCCCTGCAGTTCTGAGATGCTAGTATCAAAGTCCCTGGGATGGGAAGATTGATACAGACCCAGGTTTTGTAGCCCAACCCCAATGATCCTGATGACCTGTAGCCATCTGGGAAGGGGGGGTAGGGTTTTCCAGGAAATTTGTATGTAAATGAGCTTCCCAGGTTACAATGGGGTGATCTGTTAACCATTCCTTAGGAAATACTTTTTAAAGCCCAGCATTATGGTGACGACCATTTCAGTTGCAAAGCAAGGGAACCAAATAATTTTGGAACCTGGGTCAATTCTGGGGGAGGCAGGTCTGTCTAACACAATTCTAGAACACTGTTGGGGAAGGAGTGTAATTAAGAAGACACCAGGGTGCCAGGTATGAAGGAGCAGATGCAGTTTAGTAGGGAAGCTAGAAGATACAAAGTCTGTCTTTCTGGATTCTTCATGGGGGCTCCCCTTTCTCCCCTTCTCTATCTCCTGGGCCACTATGGGAACAGCAGGATGAGGACCAATTAGTTAGCGAGCTGACTCTTTAGAAAGAACAGGCTGTGGTAGCCTCAGAGATGCTGTGACCTTGCCTCCCCTAGATATTCCAGACCCCTCTAGCACCCTCATATCCCCAGCATTTTATGGGTCTTTCTCCCAGAGTACACGGCCTGCCTCACCATATTCCTCCCCAGAAAATGCTTCATTGAACATCATGAGTATGCTTTTCTTTTGGAGACAAAGGCAGTCGGGAAGAAAGCAGGCAGCCTTCACTGATTCCTTTCCTAACTGGAGGGATGCTCCCACTCCTTCCGGAGTTAGTGGCGAAATGATGAGCTTCGGAGAAGGTGTTGATGTTGGAGAATTTGAGAGAGGTTCTCTTCTCACTTCTGTTTCAGTTGCCTGCTCCCTGTGGTGGGGAAGTGGCTGACTGGCTCGGTCCACAGGTGTGCAAAAATAATGACTTTTCCTACAACCATAGACAGGAAGTTGGAGGAGAATTTAGGAGATGCCAGTGAAATAATTTGTAGACTCTGCAGAGCCCCATCTTGACAGGCAGGATTCTGGAAATCACACTTCCTCTTTTGAGCTGAGCGGTTCAGCTCATTTTTATCTCTTTTGTTTTTGAGTCCCAGTACATTTCTTTTGAGGACAGACTTCTTGTGGTTTAACAAAAACTAAAACAAGATAAAGGAAATCTTAAACCACAAATTTAGTATAACTCTCATTTTTCAGGTAAGGAAGCCTAGAGAGTTGACTCTCACCTTCCTAGCATTCAGTTTTGATTTGGGCATTGGACATTTCCTTAAATCGGTACCTTCTTTTCCAAGGTCCAAACTAGAACCAAAAGAATCACAGTGAAACAAATTTCCACTGAAAGCTCAACTGAGGTGACATTAATAATGGCTAACAACAAGCAAGCAAACAAAGGAGGCTCATGTGTGAAACTGCTTCTCTTCTCTCACCTCACTCAAGGGCATGCAGATTGAGAACACTGTACTGGAAGCCTGTCTCCAAACTAGCTGGATCAGATACCCTGGATCAGATACCCTGGTATCTGATGTTAAGAATTTGTGATGCCATGTTTCACATGAAGCCTTGAAAATGCCTCTCTGCCAGGTGTCCACTTGGCCCTGATAAGACCCCCAGAGTCAGATTGGTAGGGCAGAAAAGAGAAGAGAGAAAAAGGAGGACACAAGATCAGTGTTACTTTTAGCAACAACCTTCTTGGGCTGCTGGCTTTCTGGTTGTCTATCTTCATGCCAGGCTGCCATAACAAACACCACAGACTAGATGGCTTGGACAACAGAAATTAATTTCCCCACAGTTCTGGAAGCTGGAAGTTCAAAATCAAGGTTTCAGCAGGTCTGGTTTCTTCTTAGGCCTCTATTCTTGGCCTACAAAGGTCATCTTCCTGTTGTAACCTCACAGGGTCTTTCCCCTGTGCATGTACTCTGGTGTCCTTTCTCTTCTGGGATCCTATTTGGAACACCGCTCCTACTGGATAAAAGCCCATTAGAGGTCCTACTATGAACCCAGTCTCATTAACAATTAGGAGTTCAGCATATGAATGTTGGGGGGGGATCTGGTTCAGTTTCTAAAAGCCCTTAACCCCTGAAGTGAGGAGTCTTTGAGCAGAGACTTTTCCTGTCAGATCCCTTGTCGTGTATCATCCAAAGCAGACCTAGTATAATATTTAGTATAATACCCAGGTGTAGGCTGGGAACACTTGCACCACAGAGAGCAGTTTCCATCTATTACTCTTGGAGGTCTGTAATTCTCAAAACCCAGCTGAACTCTGGGAAAGTACCTTATCTACTATTGTGTTTGTGAAACCACCTTGCCCTTTGGAGATTTAGGTTAAATAGCCCAAACTCTAACTCCCTGGCCTCCCTATGGTTTCCTTGCACCATCATTCCTGCTTCATTCTTTGAACTTTTGGTTTCAGACTGGATGCAGGAACCCATCCCTTTCCACATACATCCAGCCATATACATAATGGTACAGGCCACACACTACTGATGAACTCAAGTGGGGCCAGACAAAGTCATGTCAATTTAGGATAATCTCTTCTGGTGCTTCTCAACTATATACCCTTCCCAAAGCCCATGGCCTCTTGCTTTAATTGGCTCCACGAGACGTGGGGCTCAGTTCTCAGGTGAAGCAGATGCTGCGGTAAACCACCCACATGTTCCCTCTTAACGCCAAGGTTCTCATTCCCCATTTGCTTGAAGTTCTCATAGCTGAGTGTCTTGGTAGGAACTGCTTTTGTTGCAAAGGAGTCACTTCACCTAACATGGCATTCCAATGGCTTCTCTATGAGGGTGGGGTACAAGGAAAAGCTCCATGTCTCAGTTTGGGACAACCCTGAAAGGCCAGCCTACCTTGAGTTTGCCATGAAATTGTCTGTCACCTTTTTTTTTTTTTTTTTTTTGAGGCTAGGTCTCGCTATTTTTGCCCATGGAACTGCAGCTCTTGTTGCCCAGGGTACCACAGACTCAAGCAATCCCCAGCCTCATCTTCCCAGGTAGCTGGGATGACAGGCGCGGGCCACCACGCCCGGCTATTTTTTTGCAACTAAGTCTCGCTATGGGCCCCAGGCGGGACTCGAACCACGATCCCTAGCCCCGGCCGCTTCATAGGCTTAAGCTTACAGGCACAAGCCACCGTGCCTGGCTGTCACCTTTGTAACCATGTCTCTCTGCTTAGCCTGCTGCCTTCACCTCTCACAGGTGTCAATCCTGAGAAAATTTCCTGATAAACGCTTTTCGCTCAACCTCCATCTCAGAGATTATCTGGAAAACCTGACCTTATTTGGCTATGTGGCACTGTGGGTTCCAATGATAAAACTAAGTCAGATGGTGCTGGCTATGGGAGACGAAAAGTCTCTCCCACTCCTTAATCCTGTCATCTTCCTTGCAGGTTGGTTCCATCCACTATCTCTTCTAACACCTACCTAGAAAGCATAACTCTCCCCTTCTGATTTGGTTTTGGTTCTTTTGTTGCCAGGAGCTGAAACCTATTCTGGATGGCTCATATAAACTCAACTCATCTCAGGAAATACAATAAAACTACAGTGCCTCAGTTTAGGAAGGAAAGGGTCAACTCCCAGAGGCTTTCAAGAACACCTCCCTCTCTCTTTTGAGAGGTAGCCATTCACACCGACCAAAAGTGAGGACTCAGGAGCCAGCTTGTCTCACTAATATCATGGTTTTCCTGTGAGTTACCACAATGTCACTGTCTGTTTCCTTATCTGTAAAATACTTCCAGATCATAAGACCCATCTCATAGGATTGTTGTGAGAAACAAATGAGATGATAGTAATATAAAGAACTTACTATAGTGTTTGACATGTATGAAGTATGAAGATTATTGTTATCTCGTGGCTTCTCCACTTTTCTCCTTAGATCTCCTGGTCTCTTGTTCCCAGCCGTCTGTGTTGAACCATCCTGTGCCACCTTTGCCACCTTCCGTCTTCACTGTCTGCGTTGAAACATGCCATTCTCATTGCCAATTGTAGGGCCAAGCATCAGTTTCATCAATCTGTATAGATACTTTATTGGTTCTAGCAGTTACACAGACACATCCGGTAGGGCAGGGCAGGACATGGCAAGGTTGGGCCAGGGCCCGGGCCCAAGTGGGGGTGCTGGGAGGTACATGAGCTCCCAGGAATGTTCATGTTCTTTCTCTGGCTCTGGCTTTTCTCTCATGCTTTCTTATGTCCTGCTCATCTCTCTGCATCCCTTATCCACTTGCTTGTAGGCCAAGTATGCACACTTACACATGTACTCACCCACTGGATCACACAATCATGGGGAAGACACTATACCCCAGGTGCTGGTTGTACAGGCTAGTGAAGGAAAAGCCTAACT
Organism: Uropsilus gracilis; assembly: GCA_004024945.1. Lineage (NCBI taxonomy): Eukaryota > Metazoa > Chordata > Mammalia > Eulipotyphla > Talpidae > Uropsilus > Uropsilus gracilis. Next base: position 69,705 of record PVHY01001574.1, on the reverse strand, counting down.
TACACTACACCAGCCCCTTCATATAGGTCCTCATGACTTATACACACACAGCCTGACAACAACTAGTCTGTTCTCAGCTCTAATTGCTTTTCAGCTCAAGGGTCCATTCCCAAAACACATCTTTTTCCTGTGTCTCTTGATTTGGCGCTCCAATGATAAGGAGTCTGATCACCTTCAGTCCATCTTTTTGAACCCAATCGTTTGCGCAGTATATCACTTGGCACTTTAGGTTGGTCTCCTCACTCAGGTGCCCCACCTTGGCCCTATCATCTGAGGCTAGGAGATGGAGGTAAACTAAAACCCCCTCCACTCAGCAGGACCACTGGGCAGGAAAGGGTGCTAAGGAGAGGAGGTGTAAGGAGGGCAAAAAGTGCCACGTATCTATAGCTCATCCTGTGAAAGATCTATGCTACTTTGAACTTGCCCATTCCTACATTTTCTCTTACTGACGTGTTGGAAAATAAATCTTTCTTAAAGACTTGGCTTACTCTCCATCGATTTAACTCCTTGCATCTGATTACCCTTCTACCCACTCACCCGAAAGTATTTTCTTAAAACCTATTTGTCAGATACTACCCAGTCTAAACCTCCCTACATATTATACTCCCATTTTCCTTACCCTTTCTCTATGAAATCTCCCTTCTTATTTTCCACCCTTTGGTCCATCACCTCACTTATTAGCTTAGCCAGTTCTGCCTCTTTAATGGAAATGCTTGGGTATCGAATCTTCTGTCCCAGATTGTGAGCTGCTAGAAGTCAGAGACTGTCTGGTACAGCTACATCTTTCACACAGGCTTCTGTATCGCAAGTATATGCCTTACATAATGAATGTCTCAATTTACTTTTGCTAGGTCATGCTGTGGTAACAACACCCAAGTCCTAGTGGTTTAAAACAACAAAGGTTTGTTTCTTACTGGTGTTTCAAGGCTCTTGCAGGTCAGCTACAGTGCTGCTCAACTTTTTCCAGTTCAGCTCTATGCATCTCATTCACTCTGGACAGATAGAATAACTCTCAGCTAAAATAAAAATTCGTGGATACAGCAAGAGACATGATAGAAACACACAATGGTTCTTTAAAGCTTCTTCTTGGAATAAGCTGTCATGTCTACTCATAATCCTTTGACCACAGTAAGCCTTGCCTAGTGAGCAGAGCCTGATCAGCCTGATTAGCCATTAACCAAGCCTGACAACTTTAGGGTGGAGAAGTAGGAAGCAGCAACAAGTCATATGACAGTGAGGCCCTTTTTTTTTAATTTTTATAATTTTTTTTTTGAGACTAGATCTCGTTATTTTTGCCCTTGGAACCGTAGGCTCACGTTGCCTGGGGTACCACAGATTCAAGCAATCCCTAGACTCATTACTAGGATTATAGGCGCGCACCACCATGCTCAGCTATTTTTTGGAACTAGATCTCGCTGTGTTGGTCCAGGCAGGACTCGAACTGCGATCCCCAGACCCTGCCGCAACTCCATAAGCTGTCAATTACAGGCATGCGCCACCGTGTACAGCTCAGTGAGGACCTTTAAAAGGGAGTTGTGAACAACTGTGACAATGCCAGGGCATTCCCTAGTATGCTTAGCCACTGCTGTCTAGGCACAGGGGAAGCTTAAGGGTATTGCATGAGCAGTGCCATGGCAAGAGAGATCCATTTTAAGTTATGCTTCTAATCAAAACATAACTCACTCTTCCCAGATAGCCCTGACTCCTTTTGTTGCAGTGGTTGTTCATCCTTTCCCACCTGGAAAGCACAACAGCCCTCAGAATGTGCAGGTGGGAGAGACAGAAAGTGACAAAAACCCACACTATCAGGACCAGATTTTTAAGAACTAGCTGAAAAGAATCAAAGCATTTTGTAGGAAATAATCAGTACATTGTGTTTCACGGCAATGTTCTATACAAGGGGAAATGTAAAGGATGAGGTTTATCACCAAAAAACTGTGGGAAGAGGTGGCAGATGACACCTGGGAAGAACAACATAGGAAACTGAAACTGGTAAGAGTCAGACTGGTCCCATCTTCAGTCAGACAGGTTCAGAGTTATTGCCACTTCTCTTGTTAACCAGAGATGGTCCTTGAGGCCCTTTGTTGCCATATCAAAGAATGAAATTTATATGGTTAGTCTCACCAAGCACTTGGAATTGGTTTTGTAGAGTCATTCAAAATATCTTTACTTATCTAGACTGATAAGTAATGTATCTGCTACCTTGCTAGTTTATTCCTGGTATCCAGAACGAACAAAGCCATGTGAACACCCCTTTAACCCAGAATTTAGTTTTCCTGAGGTTTGTTTGCATCTGGGTGCAAAGTGGTGTAGGCAGGCATTCAGTAAAGACTTGCTCAGTGCAGGAGACTCATTCTTTCTGGAACAGGTTGTTTCCAGAAATTGTTTGATGCCAATTTCTGGGAACCAAAAAGTGGGCTCAAGTGGGACTGATAATAGTTAATGAATTTGATCATTCTGTCAGGGACAAGAAGCACTTGTTTTTGGCCATGATTTACCTTTATCATCTTGGGCTGATTCTGGGCCATTATATAAAACTCTTGTCTCTAAATTATCTGTCACAGTAATTCCAATTACACCAGACCCATCATGGTTTTATTGCAATTTCACTGAAGACTTTCAGAGCCATAGGTGGGGGTGGGGTGGGAGAGTCACACTGTATAGCACAAAATATTTTTTTCTCTACAAACTGAGTTGGGTTGAAAGCCAGGGAACTTTCTCTTCCTTGGTCCCTTCCCACAACACTCAGTACCTCCTTCTTCCTCCAGGAAGCTCCTTTTTAACTTGTACTGATAAAAGAAGTCTCCCTTTTACCCTGCACAGGAGTTATCACAGCTTCTTTCTGTCAAATCTTTTCTCTCTCCAGGAATATCACATAATAGTTACCAAGAAGCTCTTTTCTCTATATCATTATGCACTTTACAAAGATGTTGTTGTGTGAGAGGTTGGTTATAGCTATACATCTAATTATTAACTTTGAGAAATATATTTCATGTACTCGAACCTCATCTTACTTATGTAAAACAGAGCCTGAGGAAACTTGACAGTTTGGTTTAGTAGATAAACACTGGGACTCTGGGGTTGAACCCAGAGTTGAACATTTTCCATATTTCCCAGGTAAAGAGTGACTGCTGTGGGAGAGGCTAACCTGAGCTCTGTCCCATGGCAGTCACTCTACCTGGGTGACATGGAAAACTACCTAAAATCTTTGTTTTACCTTCAGATCTATAACATGGGGAGGTAAGAGTACCTGTCACATAGAGAGGGGAGTGGTATATCATTTAACTCTCAGTGACGAGAATGTTCTATGTTGGTTTGGCATATGATAAGTTCTCTCAAAATATTATCACTTATTTTTTATCATAGAAATACTTATATCAGCAAAGAGAATATGTTCCAATCACACCTTTTGTTAAAGACTGGTACAGTGGACTTAAATGTGTCTGCAAATCATCACTCCATCAAGAGAGGGAGTGGAATTTTCCTCTTCTAAAACATGGGCTAGTTTCAGGGTTGTGTTTCGAGCCAATCTAATTGAGCAAGAACAAAGATGTAACTTGGAAGGTTAGATTAGAAGAGACAATACAGCTTCCAAATGGCTCTTTCTTTTGTGTCTTGGGATACTTGTTCTTGTAACCCAGATGCAATGCTGTAGGGAAGCCCAGAGAAGCTGTGTGTCAGTGTTCCAGCCAACAGTGCCAGCTGAGGTCACAGCTGACAGCATCAATAATCTATCACTGGACATGCAGGGAGGAGGCCTTTATTCTGACTGTTCAGGTCCCATCTGACTACCACCGAGACCCTGAATGATAGTCACCTAGCTGTGGTTTAGGCCACAAAGTTGATAGGGACCTGGTGGTGGTGAATCTTGCCAGAAGTGCTACTGACATATTTTGTTCTTATTTCCCAGCTTGACAGTGGATGAATATCCTAATCATCATCTAAGCGAGCTCATTTTTAGGCATGTTGACAGGCACACCACATTTCTGCCTCTTGGGAAGACAGGATAGGAAGTAACTCTGGGATGCCCATTTCTCAGCTTGGCCATTGCAGTCAAACCTGCAGGATCTCAGAGAGATTTATAAGCCCTGGTTATGGAAACTTAGACACTGGGATAGTCTGGAGAGGGATTTTGGTGCTCAGCAAAGCTCACCCTGTGCGGTTTCCATTTCAGGTTCTAAGGAAAGAATTGTCTTCTTGCCTCAGGAGTTTTGCCTTCTGCAATCTTTTGCAGTAAAAAAGAGAAAGGCAAAATCCATTCTGAAGGAAATAACTGCCTGCTGTGAGGTATAAGGACAATGTGTACACATCAGTTGGACTGTTCCTTGTTTCCCCATCTGTTTGTTTTCATTCAGTCCAGTAATAATGACAGCTTGAAGTACAAGACAGGGAATGGAGAGATGGGAACCCAGATTACATAGAAAGAGTAACTTCAGTAGATTGAAAAGTACTTCAATAGATATGTCTCTTCATTGTCAGTCTAGGTAGACCTGATAAACACAAAGTCCCTTCATAAATAATAACTGGTTATAACATACTGATTACAAGCCTGCCCTCTTCTAGAGAATCTTAAATTATTAATAAGAAATCTTTGGGCTCCTCACAAAGTTTTATCTCTCTTTTGGTTAGCTGGTTGTCTTATGTGACATCCCACCCCCTCCCCAAATGCCTGACCTGCTCCATGACTGCCTGGGATGTTTGGGAAGAGTCAAGAGAGAAAACAGTCTCTCCTCACTTTGGCTGACTCTTGCTCAGACAAATGGGTCATCCCCAAAGCATCAGTGCATTTCATACTCCAATTCTTGCATGGTTTCTGTTTCAGTTCTTGTGAATTATTGCTTTCCATTCTTTGCCATTTCCTAAGGATCTTCTATGACCATGAAAGCTATATAAATAGGCAGGAGAAGTTATGTTTGGGTGATAGTCACAGTCTAGGCACCAAAACGCCAGGTGTTCAGTCCTTTAGCTACATTCTCTATTTCAAAGTATGCCACACTGGCCTGGGGAGCTGAAGAGACAGGAAATCCTGAGGACAACCTGCCCCAGGAGCTAAATGTTCAGATAAACCTACTCCCCTTCCTGTTAGTGTACAATGAAATTTGTTCCCCTCTTTTATCAAGATGTACCTACAGCTCCACAGTCTGAAAAGTCTAGATACAGTTTTTAGATGTAGACTACAATAAATAAATGCTTAAAAACACTTTAAAATACTGCTTTTTAGATTATTCTTTCCTCTCTCCTTTAAAAAACATATCTCAGTGTATTTTTCTCTTGTTTGTATTAGTCTTCTAAGTGTAGCTATTGGTTGGATAGTGATGAACATCTTCCTCTCACCTTCCATATTTTCAAATCTTCTGGGAATGTCCTTCTTTGGTTTGGTTCAATATTTTACTCCTTTCATGAGCACCTGTGTGTAATCAGGGAAGAAATAAACAGAACAGCATCACCCTCTAAAGTGACTACGTCAGAGAAGATTGGCTTTTTAAGACAGCTGAGGGCTGCATCTTTCCAGTATGAAGGGTGAAGGGACTGAGTGAGTCTTCATCTCTATTAAAACACTAGTAATAGTATAACAATAACTAGACTTCCATAGCACTTAATCTACACCTGACACTCTTCTAGAGGCTCCACACAGATTACAATTATTTAATCCTCAGTCATTTTCTCCTCTTTCAGATGGTGAAACCAAGGAACTGAGAAGATAATTTGCCTGTAGTCACAGACCCATGAATGATGGCATTCACACCCTAGGAATCTGGTTGCAGGATTTTTTCAGTGATTTGTTCTTTATCATAGAGTCAATCAGCAACAAGAAGCAAGAACTCAAATTTCAGGCTTTTCCCTGCACCACAATCCCAATTTACCTGATTTTAAAATTTCTCACATCTTGAGTCACTCATCTGAAGAGCCAGTTCTAACTTCACTCTGAGACTGAAGGTTAGAAGATCTATCTGTTCTGATTATTGCAACGTATTTCTTGGCAAAATCATTTTCCAGACTAGTTTATTGGGGGATCATTTTGTCCATTTCTGTATGTGGCATTATGGACATTAGAGTCTAAGAAACTCTGGGCTAGAAGGAAAGGACCAGTTATGTCCTCTATGCTATTTATTTTGGGCAGAACCACCTTAGTAGGTAAACCATTCTCTTACTAGGAAGGGCTTCCTGGGGAGACACAGCATTTCAAAACTCAACAGCTCTCCCTGGCAGGAAGTACCCTTTTCTGACATAAGCACTGACATTTAACAATAAGCATTCCGAGTGCCTGCTCTGTGCCAGACACAAGGGGCTTTATGTGCATTATTTCAGTCTTCAATAAACTCAACAAAGGAAGCACTATCACCATCACCATTATTGTTGCTCTTTTATAGATGAAACTGAGCATAAATAGGTTAAGTAGCTTTCCCAAATTTAATCAAATAGTTAGTAGCACAGTGTAGACTTGGACATAGACTTCCCCCACTCCAGAGTCTAGTTTGTAAATATTATAAAAGGTTGCCTCCCTGTTGAGGGTCCATTTTCTGTGTACAAGACCCTGTACTAGAAGGAAGGTCTATTTGCTGGCCTCTGGATCCAGGATTGGATGTCTTTTATTGCATTGCCTCTGCCTTTTTTTTTTTTTTTAAAGCTGATAATTAGCTTTAAAAAACCCTTAAATTCAATGCTCAGTGAGTATAGGAGGTGACTAATTGGGGGTAAGAGGTACTTTGAAGAGCATGTACATAATCATGGGCTAGAATGGATGATGATGAAAGGCTGTTGTGGTCTCTCCTGCTGTGGGGCAGAGGTCCTTGCAGTCAGATGGTCTGTTTTGGGCCTTGACTCTCTGTGGGTCTGTTTCCCAGCGCTTTCATAACCCTTGGTGCTCAGCTGGTATCTCTGGCATCTTGCATGCTCTGCAGCTCTGTGTGTATGAGAAGTGATCATACCAGAAGCCATCCCTGACCTATACTTACCTGTGCATGCCAGTTAGCAGGCCTTGCTATCTGAAATTTTAATAAAAGCCTTTGGGATTTTAAACTTTCCTATCTTCTGATGAGTAGCACAGAGACATCATGCTCCATTACTTGTATAAAAGAAACAGGGAAAGATGCTGTTGGCATTAAGTGATGTGTACTGAACAGGATCTCTTCATGACTATTAAAGTGAAATCACACACATATATTTATATATATACCTCAGAACTGGGCTGGAACTTGTTATCAAATGTAATATTAAGAATTAAATGGGTCCAGTTTGTAAAAAAATTTGAGGAAGTACATGCTTTTAAAGATATTTAAAGAACTTAAAATGAGACATACATTTCAAATTTTTCCCCATTCAAATGCTTGTTCTTCACTCTGCAGTCAGAATCATCTTTTGAAAACACAAAAATGATCATATCTCCCACCCTAAAACCCTCAATAATTCCTCATTACCATCTCAAGGGCAGTCTTTTTTTTTTTTTTTGAGACTAGGTCTCGCTATTTTTGCCTGTGGAACCGCAGGCTCTCGTTGCCCGGGGTACCACAGACTCAAGCCATCCCCAGCCTCAGCTTCCCAGGTAGCTGGGATTACAGGCGCGCGCCACCATGCCCAGCTAATTTTGGAACTAGGTCTCGCTATGGGCCCCAGGCGGGACTCGAACCGCGATCCCTAGCCCCGGCCGCTTCATAGGCTGAAGCTTACAGGCACGAGCCACCGTGCCCGGCGTCAAGGGCAGTCTTGATAAGACTTGACTAGACTTCCATTTCTCTTCAGAACTCCCCATGTACTCTATTCTTCATATATTATCTAATTTATGTTTCCTCTGACCAACATGCTATTTTCTCTGGCCCTTCCATGCTCTCTTTTATCTCCCCTTTCCTCACCCACATGCTTCTCCTTTACCTAATTCTTATTCATCTTCCTTATTCATCTTATTCATTCTTATTCATCTGATTTGCATTTAAATCCCTACCCCCTATAAGTAGGCCAGAGGTCCATGAAGTGCTCCTTGAGGCCCAGCCCTTCTCACACTTCAGTGTACTTACATGGTTCATTGGCATCTTCTTCAGCAGCTCAGAGAGGGCAGAGAGTGGGTTTGGCTTATTCACTATTTATCCCCATTGCTTGTGCAGAGGCTATGGTATACAGTGAGACTCAATAAATATTTATTTAATAAATAAATATATCAATGATATCTCCAAGATCAACTGAACTGCTTCTGTTAGAACTTATAATAAGGTCACACATAAACTATGATAAACATGATACCTGAGCCAGACTGATGTAGAAAGCTATATGTATAACTCATCGTCTCCTTAGCCAAATTCTTGACTCCAGGCGGAGGCAGCTGCTCTGTCATCAGAAATCTGCTACTTGAAGCTCCTTGGTTATCCAAAGGTTACCAGTCTTGTAAACTCGTATATCAGGTAACTTCTTAAGCCACAAGTTGGGAGCACTTAAATATGATTGTCCTGGGGCTTATGATCAAATGAGTCATATGTGTAAAAAATGAAGCCAAAGAAACAATGTATTCATTCCTTAAACATAGACTGAGACACACTCTTCTGATATTTTGACTTAGAAATCAGTTTCCTGTTGATTATAGTATAAAACACCCGTTTTATACAAATATGTGCTCCCTAACTGATTCTGTTAAGGTAGTAGTTTTCAAATTTCACGTTGTCCTCACCCCTACCCCAGGAGACACCTAATGATGTCTACAGCCATTTTTCATTGTCATAATTTAAAGGGGCTCTACTGGCATCTGGTGGGTAGAGGCAAGGGAGACTGCCAAACCCGCTACAAGGACAATTTCACAACAAGGAACGATTCACCCAAAATGTCAATAGTTCTAAAGCTGAGACGGCCTGCATAAAGGTGATGCTCTGTAGACACCTTTGTATACAAGAAGTAGGCTCTGTTTATCTGTGTTTGTTTTTCAAGACAAGTAGAAACAAAGCAGAAAGGAACAAAAAGCAGTAAGTTTTTTTCCCTGACTATAATTAGAAATTAAGATACACTCTTTGTCTCTAAAGTAGAATAATTCAGTTTGGGGAGGTTTCTTAGGTAGATTTCAGTCTTGTATCAATGACTCTCTTATGGAAATTTCATAATGAAGGCATTTAGCATGGAATTGAATAGACCCATGAGTGTGAAAAGGAATTTTGATGAACTCAAAACCATATCTGTTTTTCATGTTAAAAGCATTCAGGTCATTTTCTTTCCCTAAGAGTGTAACCACTTGGACAAAAGTATCTGTTTGAAGTATAGGAAAAATGTAAATTACTAGTGTTCTACATAGACAATCCAGTGTATTTATACTTAATCCATAAAGGCATGATGTTACAAAACACATTTGTATATTGTGAAGCCATCTGGCATCAAATTTTTCCATTATAGACAACTTTGTATTTACATAACAAATTATTAAATCAATCGTTTTTCCGACTTATAAAAGGTCACTGAGGTACACACACAGTGTGTATAAAAGCAAATAAGGCTGATAATACATATTTACAGTAGATACAAATTAATCTTTCATATTTGAAGATAATGCTTTATATATATATTTTTTTCTATATCGACTCCCCACTATTAGCAGGATTTCCCATGCTTGAGTTGTTTATTGCTTTTTGGCTCACTGATTGAATACTCACTTCTGGGTTGTTTACACATATAAGTTACTAATGTTCATATCTCTTTGGCTAATGCAAATGTGATAGAATGAAGAAAAGAAAATAAGTTAATTCAATATTACAATTCTGACTGGTTGATATAATTCGTTCATAATCCCCAAAGAATCAGGTGATATAGAACTCATTTTACACACTACATTAAAAAGTCTTGGGTCTTTCATTACACCGCTTGGACATAAATGGGAAAAGTAAACAAGACATAAAATTTTCCATAAGGTCTAGAATCTTGGTTTTCTTTTCAGAAAGACCAATGTCACCAGCACCTTAAGCATTTTGATTTGAAAGTGTCAATGCAAAATCACTTGCAACTTCTGAGGGAACATGACAAACTATGTGAAAGATTACCAAAGCTAACTTCATCGTATTGTCATGGTCCGAAATAAAAAAGAGGTCTTTTTTATTTCGATGGAGTCAATTGAGACACTTCATAAACTTAGAGAAAGCAAAATAATGACCTTCCATTCCTCCCACAATTCTGTAGTATGGTGTTCAAATAAGAAGTTTGTGTTATTTAAAAAAAAAATGACACAGCAAATAGCAGGGTCCAAATAAAAGACTAAAAGTGCCCCATGATATCATAAGGGATGAATATTCTTAAAGCAATTACATTTACAATGGGACTAAAAAGGACTAATCAAAAATGTTCCCTTAAATAAATAAAAACCCTGATTGCTTTTAATGCTATAAACACAACAAATCAAACAAGAGCTGCTCAGTTAATTTTCACTCATTTCAAATAATTTTTTTAAAACTACTTAAAGGAGGTGGGCATGGTGGCACATGCCTTTAATCGCAGCCTACAGAAGCGAGGCTGAGGCTAGGAATCGCTAGAGTCCTTGGGTTTGGGTTCAAGAACCACAGGGGGTTTGAGACCTACCTGGGGCAACATAGCGAGTCTAGTCTCAAAAAATAGCTGGGCTTGATGGCACATGCCTGTAATCCTAGCTATCTGGGAGGCTGAGGCTGGGGATCACTTGAGTCTGGTGTACCCCAGGGAATGAGAGTCTGCCTGGGTTCCCCCGGCAACATAACAAAACCTAGCCTCAAAAAAAAAAAACAAAACCAAAACCTTACTTAAAGGTGTAGTCTATTTTCCTTGTGCTTCCTAAGACTATAAAGGGACACAAAACAAAATTTGATTTCCTTTTTCAGGGAGGACTATTATATTCTCTAAAGTAGCAAAAATTTTTCATTTGTCTTCATTTTAAGATTTGTTGAAAAAAAATTTGTTATAGGGGGAAAAATGTGCTAATGTAGAAGAACCAGCCTTCATTTAAAAAAAAAAAAGGGGGGGGGGGTTTTGGCTTCAATACAGAGAAAAAGAAATGGTTCTATGGGCAGAATTCAAATATGAGTGACCAATTTTTTAATTGTAAAGTAGGTGCAACATTTTTAAAAATGTTACAGCACTGCATGACCTGTGATGCTAACAATATTTACATTAACTGCTTATACAAAAGCATATAACTGTAAAAGAGAGAGAAACCATGTAGACTAAAACAACAATATCTAGCACCCACATCAAAGTCATAACCAGTGAAATCATGGGCACAAACATACTTTACATGAACTGCTGATGTAAAGTATACAGTGGTGGAAAAGCACAAACCTAAAGAGTTTTATATATCAAAAAGAAGGCTTGGTTAGTACAATCATGACAACACAAAATGTGTTATCGTTATAATGGCCAGAAGACAAAAAACACAGTCTAAAAAAGCATCTACATCTTGACACACACCCTCCCCCCACATATATGCAGACATATCCAACACACAAACACACATGTACATCTATTTGTAAATGAAAGCAACTGGGTAGACAGGAAAGTAGTAAAGCAGGTTGATGAAAAAAAAAGACAACATTAATGTTTCAAACACATCAACTTATAATAAAAACATGTTGATTAAACTACTCAAAAGATTACTAAAGGCAGACTGCATGAAGGATGGGCAGGCAGTTCCACTGTTAAGTGAAAGACAACATGAATCTACCCCTGGAAGGAAGGGTTCCTGCCTCCAGGCCATGAAGTCCAGGTGCATTTCACTAGGCTTAGGGGTAGAGGTGATAGTGGGTGGGAGTGAAGACACAGACACAGGAGACCTAGGGGAAGAATTAAAAGCTGTTGTTATGAAAAGTGAGCCTAGGTGGAGTGCTCTGTGCTGTGGGTCTAAGAAACCAACTGAGGAAATGACCTTGGTCTCCTTTTACCTGAGTTACTGGAACTCTGCTACATCACAGGACTGAGGAGGCTGGGGGTGGATGAGGGAGGAGTAGGGAAGTGGCAGACATTTCCAGGTCTGAGACTCCTATTGGAGGGCCTCCAGCAGTCTGAGCAGTAAGCTATTGAGTAAGCCCCAAGCTAGGGGACAAGTCCATGCTCTCTGAGGGTCTAAGGGTTTGGGGTGGGGGGCCAGTGGTTCTAAGAGTGAAGGGTAATACACCCCTTCTTTTGACAGTTTATCTGTTGAAGTCAGGCGAGAGACTTGAAACTTCGCTTCATTGCCTGGAAGGTAGGGTTGTACCACCACCAAAGAAATTGTGAGAAAAGACAGAAAATTATGTTGTGCTACATTTCTTATTAATAACCTTGTACTTTACAATGGCTCACAGTTTTAGGTTTGTATACTGGTAATGTATTTTCTCTCTACATTTGTTTCACATTTTTTCTTACTTAATATAATATAAATAATTTGGCTAATAGATTTAACCTGCACATTTCAGCCACATCAATATATATAAGAATCTGTTAATGGTATAAATAATTCTTTAAATAAAATAAATCTGATATGTTACATAATACTGATAAAAAATTACCATAGCTAATACTTTTGTAAGCCACCTTCACTCTGGTTTAAGTAAAACTGGTGAATGGATATGAAACTTGCTTTGATGATTCAGATTATTGTTGCCACTACAAAAAAACTGAATTATATTTACTTTACCTCTGATAAAGATTTCAAAGTGGGGCTTCTGCCTCCATATAAGAAAAAGAAATTTTTATCTTGTCAAGTATTGTTTACAAAAAACAAAACCAAAAACAGCAAAACCCTCCACTCTGAGTCTCAGTGATGGTGCAGCATAAACTACCTAGTTAAATAGGTGGCTATCAAATGTTCACTACAGAAATGATTGAGTAAAATATTCCATCTAAGATCTTTTATTTTTTATAAAACCTATTCTATTTTAAAACTTAGGTAAAAAAAATATGCAACAAATGGTTGCAGTTTCTGAATTCTTAATTTAGACCTGTGAGCCCTCCTCCCTTTAGAAATTTGCAAGGTTTTGATTTCCTAGACACCCAAAATTGAGTCCAGTGCTTCCAGGCAAGGTTCATTCCAAATAGACAATATAAATGAACACTCAGTGGTGTGCAGTGTATGTCAATACATCATCATGCCTTTTCTCTGCTGTTAAGTACAAAAACAGCATCTTTTATATTATCATAGAAAAGGATTTAGGTTGATTTTTATTTATCACTTTACACTGGTAGTCTCTGGTAGGTGTACTCCATAGAAACCAAAGAATTTTGTACACTATTTCTTTGTACAATAAAAGATAAAGTGTGCATTAGGTACGCTTATACATGACAATATTGTACAATATTTACATTTCTGATATCACCATGAAATTCTGTATTTTTCTATATACAACATTGAAAATTCTTCAGAAACATTTGGACTATTCCTTATAATCACAATTTCATTATTATAGAAAAAGAGTTTCTTAGTAATCTCTTGACCATTTATCATTCTCATCTTTCAGGGATTATGATTGGTTTTACCGGCATTCATTATCTTCCCTGATCAAAAAATACTGTATCGCTCTTTTAGCACCCTGTGGTGGTGGTAGCTATCTGCTATAGTATAAATATTGATATAACAGTTATATCAATACCTATATACAGATACATCTGTGCACGTTCCTTTAATAAACACTGAGCATTGGTGGAGTAGTGCCTGTTATCTGGAGATCTTCCTCCTCTTGGGTTTGGGGGGTCTCATTTGTCTGTCTCCCTGTGGGATTTGATGAACCTAGTAATAAAGAAGTAAAAAAAAGAAAAAGGTTGAAATCTCAAATACCATATGATTTCTGATGAAGAAACAGGGTTGAGATCAGATTATGGCAGTCCTTTTCAGTCACTGGAATCTGGGGGCATTTAAAATTTCTAGTAAGACCCCAGATCTCAGTGTGCACACTGTCACTACAGAGAGTGAGGAATCCTAGAAACACTGTGCCAACCAAACCAGTGGAAAACATAGGAGGTGCTGGAAACTATCAAGTGTGGGAATTGCAATGTACATTTGTTACCCCTGCTGTACAGTTGAGATAAAAATAAAACTTTCCCAATCAGAGATCCCTAGATCACCAACTCATTAGAGTCTGCAAAGTGGATATGTACACACAAAATAATTTTTTTCCTTCGCTTCATCACCCTACTTCTTTTCCAACTACAAAAAAGGGCCAAACATTTTAAGAACATGTGCACACCTCAGGACAAGGTTTATTTATAAGAAGAAGTAGGATAGAAAATAGAATACCAACACCATCTGTTGGTGGATCTGAGCTTGTGTGGTTTGGAGAGAGCAACTAATTCAACTCATCTATATACATATCTACATATCTATATCTATAATGCAGGAACCAGCGACATTTAATGCTGGATATCAGATTGAGTGGAAATCAGGTGGAGGTGGGGATGGGAGAAGCAGATGCAGAGCATGATTGTCAGGTATCAGACAGAATATTTGCTTCGGATGGGAGAGAAGGGTGGGTGGAGACATCCTCGAGAAATAGTCAGGTGTCCCATAATGTACTATAACTAGGATACAAGAGGGCATGTTAAGAAATATAGGGGGGTCCAAGATAGTGGTGTGACAAATATAGGAGGGTCCAAGATAGTGGTGTGACAAATGCTTGAGCCTTAGCACTCTGGGTTAGGGCAGGTACATTGTAGCATATGCTATCAATATGATGTCACAGAACTCAGACTTAGGAAGAGACATATACAGTCAGTTCTCAAGATTCACTATAAATAGGTGAATCTTGAATCCAATTTTTCATTTATAAGATATTTAAATAATAATAATGATCAAAGGACATGGAAACAACCCAAATGTCCTAAAACAGATGAATGGATGAAAAAGATGTGGTATATATACACAATGAAATATTACTCATCAATTAAAAATGACAAACTTGATGAATTTGAGTTAACATGGCTGTACCTAGAAGAAATCATATTAGCAGAAATAAGTCAGAAAGAAAAAGACAGAAACCAAATCATTTCACTAATATATGGGACATAGGAAAAACAAACAAAAGGCCAGGAGGAAAAGTCAAAACAAGCTAACAACCAAACTAAAGTACATAACTGGAGGGTGGAGGGATGAGTGGGAGCAGTCAGGGAGGGGAGGTGGTGAGTGAATTCCGGGGAATACAAAGACATGAAATATATATCAGAGTCAAATATAGAAAGTGTTTCTAAGATTAATGTTTACACTTAAGAAATAGCACCTCTGAGTTTTAAACTCTGTCTTTCCTAATCTTTTATGTACTTCAAAACAAATAGCTTCTAACGAAGAGCCATAATCAATAGTCTTTTATAAATTAGAAAGGAAGCCTTTATCCAAGTCTTCAAAATCTGTGGACCAAATGTGTTCTCAAAAAGCTTTTTGTTCAGTCATATGATGTTAGAAAATTCAAAAAAAAAATAATTAACACTAAGAAGTGAGAAATTTTACTACTAGGCTTCTAGCTCCTCATGAAAAATGGGAAAAATATGTAACACTGTCTCAGTTTTTCAGATGGCTGAACTCTGTTGGAGCATGGGAGAAGGAGCTCCTTTTGGAAAGAGTATGTTCCCAACTTAGCACCGTCCTCATTACTCCCAGCTGCCTGCTGGCCAAAAAGGCCAAATATCCTAAGGCAGAGATGCACACCAAGCCCATTCTCTTCTTCATGAGTAGATGCATTGTGTAATACATTTCCTAGTCCACTTGAAGAAGAGCATATGATTGGGTCAACCCAATGGACAGTCATTTAAAATGATGAGCTTTCAGACCTAGCCCAGGAAAATCCATTCTGGCAGTGCTCTGTGTATACTTTCACTTGCTAGGCCAAAGAATAGAATGGAATATTCAGAAGCTCCAGGAATGGTGACACTAAAACTTGTACAGTTAAACCTTTCCTCCCCCAACTAGTACCAGAACTGAATGAGCAACAGCCTTTGCTGTATTGAGTCTTTAAGACTGAAAACTAACAGGCAGCTAGCTACCTTCATCAGTGCTGATATTTTACATTCCACCCAAATTGTTGTTTTTCTCATACTTGACCCATATTACTTATTAGTATAATTTTCATGACCCCAGATGGCATTTGAGTTTACAATCTGTGCTCTAAACTTTTTCTATAATTCTATCAGGAAATTTGATCTCTCCAGGCTTTGGTTTACCCATCTGTGAAATGATGGGTTAGAAAACAAAATCTCTAAAACCGATACAGTCTCAAAATTCTGTGAACCTATAACTTATATCTACCATTCCAAATTGCTAGATGGTTTTCAGGTAAACTAAGTGATGTAATACTGAAAGAAGTTACCATCATAGCTTAATCGGTCTAGATAGGTTTAATAAGTCATATGTTTTAAAGATTACCAAAGTTATACTTTATTAACATTAGTCATCATGTGAATTAGAGAATCATGACTAACCATTTCACATTCAACCCAACTACATACATAGTTCAAGAAAAATGAAAGGAAAAAGTGGACACTTCTTAGAAGAACCAGAGGTTATAATGTAAAGTAAGTTAACAACAAGATTTTGTACTGACTTATGTTTAGGCAACAATAGAAAAGAAATGTGAGGCCTATATACTCTTGATCTTGATCCTATGTGCTCAATGTCACCATTTTGTTCAATGGTCAAAGTGAAATTTGCATTTTTAGACATTTAGGAAACAGTATTGGCCAGTGAAATTTACAAAGTCAAAAGCAGAAAACTATGGCTTGAACTTCAATAACTTGCTCCTCACATTTTAAAAATTATGTGAGAAAAATAAAAATTACTTATCTAAGAAAAAAAGAGACAGATAATACTGCTAGGTGATTTTTTCTAAAACACTCCAAGTCTTTTTAGTATCAGTCTTTTTCTGAGACTGGTAATTTAGTATTGCTTCATGAGTTGTGTAGTAATATTTGAGATTTTATCAAAAAGTCTGATAGATTATTTTCAAAGAAACACATTATAATGGAAAATAAATTAACTTACAGTCCCAGACATTTTGTCCAGTTCACTCATGGCCTCATGAATAGCAGCTTCTAAATGGTTATTTAGCTTTCCACTTCTGCAATTAATAAAAAATAACACACCAGATTAACAAATTAAAGCAACAAAACCTCAACTTAACTCCCTAATCAGAAAACAGAAGTCTTAATTCCACCAGAGAAAGTCACTTTATATATTCACATTTGGAAAATGCAGATGATAAAATACTCTATTAGATTCTCACCGCTGAATACTAATGATCACTAATCTAATGATTTTTATTACAACCTAAAAAAAAAAAAAAGAGAGAAAAGAACACATGACGGGGGAAAATGGATTCTTTCCCCTTCCACATGCTTATTCCATAATCTGGTGGTTTTGCAAGAAAGCTGCGCCACGGGTCAGCACAGATGCAATTTCTCACAGATTCCAGCCTGCCTGCATTGCCTCTTGTTCTGGCTTGTCTCTCAGCAGCCACGCTGTGTGGCCAGGAAAGGACAGAGGAGCTGAACTGCAACTGTGGCCACTAGGGAGCGCCCTCTGCCCTCTCTGGAGGGTCCTGGATGAGGAAGTAAAGGATGAAATCCTGGTGTGCTTTCCCTCCAGGTGGGAAATAGCTTAACACGCTGCACCTGAGGCTACCGCCATGGCTGAGCTCATCACTTTCACCTCAAAACCAAAAAGACATGACTATTTAAGAAGATTAAGAATGACGGTCTCAGAGTGTCCATCACTCGTCTGACCTTTTCTCTCCACTCAGCATTCCATTACATGTATTTGGACTGAAAAATACACACATGGCACATTATTGAAACTTACATCTTGGAAGCTGTTGAACTAATTTACTAAAGTCAGGCAAATCCGTAATATCCACCTCTGTAGTTATGTACAAATTGTCCATTTTGACTGCTAACTCATTTTTTCTTTTTTATGCCTATCGATAATTATTCAATTATTCTGAGTACTAAAGTGATTAATTTCATTTTCTTGTCACAGCAATTACTAGGAAAGCTAGAGTTTTTTCACAAACAGGCTATTAGCATGGCTTTTTAAGACTGAAGTTCTATCTTGGTCCCTATGTGGAGACTGGAAATTTACAACTGTGGAAGAATTTGGCTCACTAAGCTATTTAGTTTTACTTGCATCATGCTTAAAGACATATCTGAACTTGAGTGGAATACCTTAGATGATACTTTTGAGTTTATTACAGCCCTCATCAGATTATACTCTCATAAACTAGGACTGGACAATTCATATAATTAGTTTCTAAGGACACCTTGGAAAATTATGAGTTTTCCTACCTTGAGCAGCCT
Source organism: Uropsilus gracilis (assembly GCA_004024945.1). NCBI lineage: Eukaryota > Metazoa > Chordata > Mammalia > Eulipotyphla > Talpidae > Uropsilus > Uropsilus gracilis. The sequence goes on along the minus strand of PVHY01001574.1, from coordinate 51,465 downwards.
GTATTGCTAAGCATATGATGCATACGCCACATGTTTATTAAATAAATGTTTATTTAAATCTAGCATGGTGACACTGTATTTTGAAAAATATATATACACATAAATCAGTTTAACTGAAAGGAAAGGTTGACATGTTGCAATGCAGCACCAATGCCTTCCACCCATTATCTGCTGAACTGTAACCTAATAGCAAGCTTTTATATTTTCCCCTATATTTACAGAAATTTAAACAAGACAGAAAAGTACATAGACTAAATAAGTCCTAACCCACTTCCAACAATAAACTATTAATAAATTACATATTTATTCTAATAACTTTGTTAAAAAGCTGAGATCCTATTTATAATCAATTCCTTATTCCAATCTCTCCCACTCTCTTCCCTAAAGATAATTGTGTTGTCTTTGTATGTTTTTATATTTTAAACAATATCTTTAAGAACATTAACTATTCTAATTTTTGTGATTTTTACATACACAAAAAAAGAGGTCCTGAAATTAATTAAAATTTACAACTTGTCTCATTTCCCCTTTTCACTGTTACTGTGAACTATCCAAGTTGATATAATATACTCATGTTATTTTATATTTACCTCTTCATTCAGGCTTTAAGACCCTTGAATATCCTGGTATCCTGTGTAGTCAGTGTGAGTTATTTTTCCAGTGAAGTGCATGTTAAGCATGGGTCTGCCTGAGTGCAGGGAATTCAGTCTTAGGAAACTGCAGGGTCATCTAAGGCTGAGTGAAGTTGGGCTGGGGACCCCCTTTGTGGGTTGTTTGGCCAGGGCTCTGAGCATTGTCTAATCGCCAAACAATATTACATGTTGCATCACGTGTTAAATTTATCCTTACTATTTCTTTTGTATTTAAAAGTGTCAATGTAGTTTTAAAAGAGATTTGTTAGACATTTTGATTTTAAGATTTTATGGGCTTAAAATTGAGAAAAGGAAACCACAGTAAAAATAAACAAATGGGACATCAAATTAAAAAGCTTCTGTACAACATAAGAACCTAACATTAATACAAAAAGATATCCTACTGAACAGGAGAAAAATTTGCATATTATACATCTGACAAAGGCTAACATTAAAAATTAGAGAAGGCATATAACTCAATTAAAAACAAAAATAGAGAATCAAAAAAATGGGCAAAAGCCTTATATCAACATTTCTCAAAAGAAGATATACAGATGGCCAAAAGGCATGTTAAAAATGCTCATCAAGGATGGGCATGGTGGTGCATGCCTTTAATTGCAGCCTACTAAAAACGAGGCTGCGACTAGGAATCGCTTGTGTCTTGGGTTCGAGACCAGCCAGGGGCAAACAAAGTGAGACCGAGTCTCAAAAAATAGATGGGTGTGGTGATGCACGCCTAAAATCCCAGCTACCAGCTGAGGCTGGGGACTGCTTGAATCCGTCCCTGCATCGTGAGCCTGTGGTTCCCTGGGGCAAAAAGAGCGAGATCCAGTCTCAAAAAAAAAAAAAAAAAAAAGTTCACTATAGTTATCATCAGGGTAATGCAAATCAAAGCCACACTAGATTCCACCTCGCACTGTGAGAACAGACCCTACCAAAAAACATCAATAAATGTTGACAAGGATGTGAAGAAAAAGGAACCTGGTACACTGTTGGTGAGATTATAGACTGGTCTAGTCCCAGAGGAAAACAGTTTGGAGATTTCTCAAAATATTAAAAACATGGAGGTGTGGATAGAGTAACAGGGAAGGGGAATAAAGAATAAAAAATAGATATACCATATGACTGAACAATTCCACTCCAAGATATTTACCTACAAATACAAAATCACTCCTATGTTCACTCCAGCAATATTTACAATAGGCAAGTTATGGAAACAATCTAAATGGTTGATGACAGCAGTGGAAATAAGAAGATGTGACATATGTACAATGGAAAACTACTCAGCTATAAAGCAAGATGAACTCTTGTGACAACATAGATAGAACTGTAGGATATTATGTTAAGTGAAATAAGTTAGAAGAAGAAAAACAAATACTGGATGATTTCATTCATGTGGAAGGCAGAAGGGGAAAAGGAGCTGACAAAACTACAACAAAATAAAGACTAGAAATAAATTCCTTTAAACCATCTAGTGTTATAACCAATGTCACCTCAATAAAGAGAAAAATAAAAATTAAAAATTAAACAAGAAAGTAAAAAGTGAAAGACTATATCTGAAACCTATATAATGTTATAAACCAGTCTTACAGCAATGGAAAAAAAATTGTTTTAAAAAGTAAAAAACATGGATTAGAACCCTACCTGTCTTTAGCTTACTGTATAGATGATGAAATAAAATCAAGCTTTCTCACTATTTCCCTATATTTAAAAGTAAATAAACTAAAAATTAAATTTAATCTCTGCTTAAAAATTTCTACCATATTATCCAGCAATCCTTCTCTTTTGTATCTACCCTGAAAAATCAAAAACCAAATTTGAACAGATATATTCAATTTGTAGTTCACTGCATCACTCTTTACGATTGACACACTATGGAAACAACCTCAGTGCCCTCAAACAGATGAGCAAATGAAGAAGATATAACACATACACAATGGAATAAAACTTAATTCCGAAAGAAAAAAAAATGAAATTTTGCCATTTGAGACAGAATAAATGGAATTCTAATGAAATTATGCTAAATGAAACAAGTCAAAAGAGAAAGACTAATACTGGATGATCTCACTTATAGATAAAATACAAAAAAAAAACCAAAACTTTAGAAATCTGATTGCTGAACTGAAACTACCAGAAGGGGAGGGTGAGCAGTGGAGGAACAAAGGGAGGAAGATTGTCAATGGACTGGTAGAAAATTATTAGTGCTTTGCCAGTAAGAAAGACCCAGATCAAAAACAACACAAAGCAACAACAAGGCTAGAGAGGATGTGAAGAGAAAGGAACACTTTTACACTGCTGATAGGAATGCAAAGTGGTCCAGCCATTATGAAAAGCTGTGTGGAGGTCGGACCCTCACTTCTGAAAATAGAACTACCATTTGCTACGCAGTTCCACTTCTGGGAATCTAACCAAAGGATACCAAAACACTACTTCAAAAGTACACCTGTACTTCTATGTTTATTGCAGCATATGGAAACAACTCAAATGCCACTCCCCCAAAATGAATGAATAAAAAATTTGTGGTATATTCATACAATGGAATATTCTTCAGCAATCAAAAAGAAAAGCCTGTCATTTGTAGTGACATGGATCATGCTATGAAAAACAAACCAGAAAGAAAAAAATAAATACCGATGATCTCACTAATGTGTGGGATAAAGGGAAAACATACACAAGACAAGAAATGACAAGAAAAGTCAAAACTAACCAATAAAGCATACAGCAAGGTAGAGGGAGGGAGGGAGGGGGAAATCAAGGGAGGGATGAACACAATATATAAGGATGCTGGGTCACAGATGACATGGTGGTGGGAAAACTCGGGTATACAACCATATAAACTCTCTCTATATGCGTGTGTGTGTGTGTGTATGTGTAATCTAAAAAAAATATATGGGGCCATGGTGATGGGTGCAGTGTGATACCTTAATTCTTAGAGGTATGAAAGTATACTGTTAAACATAATTTTAAAATAAAATAAAATAATTGCATAAAGTTCTAAATGTCTAAAAAGACGTGGAGACGTTTCAATGAAAAATCCTCAGATGATCTTGGTTCTCTCACCTTTGTTTCGAAACAAAAATAACTACTATTTATAGAAAAGTTTCTATGTGCTAAGAATAATGTTAAATCTTTATATACACGATCTTATTTAATTAATACAATAATCATATAAAGCAGACATTATGCAAACTGTTGATATATAATAATTCATCACGTTTTTGGGAGAATAGATAAAGCTAATTCTAATTTTATAATGAAGAAGATGGACATTTAACTAGTTTTAAATCTGTATTTTTTAAAAAGCAGAAAATAGTCATGAAAAATTTTCACCTAACAACGAAAAATTGCAAAAATATTATCATCAAAAGTACAAGATCATTTGACTTTACTTAGTGAATTAAAAGATAAATTTTAACATTTTGTGATGTTTTCCTCAATGAGATATTTAAAATGCTTGTAAATAACTGGCATTCACTTAAGGCAAATGTAAAAAATATTTTTAACAAATTAATTAGTTAATAGAGGGAGAAATTATAACTTTTGGAAGAGAGACTATGAGTACAGAGTTATGGGACATGGAATTACTTGAATACTACATGACACTCAAGAGATAGTGATTCTCTCATAGTGGAATCTGCAGACAATTTTAACTATTGAAATCAGGAAACAAACTTAAAAGAGGAAAACTCCCTGAGTTCATGAAATGAGCAATTAGTCAAAATTCAGTCTTCCAGTCCAGAGGGCCTCCCTGCAGAGTTTCTTCTACTATTTTCCACTCCCTGCTGATATTTAATAATAAACATTTGTACTAATGGACACTCTAAAACCTACTTGATTAAGCAGTGGATGTTTATATAATTACATTTCTAGTTATTAATGGGGATAATTGCCACTTCTCATCTTCATTGCCTATATTGTCACACATTATCCTTATCTTCACTAATTAAAAAAAAACAGGTACATATTTGTGAATGATACAGAAATAACAGGGAAATGAGAAGTGGCATATTGCTTTCTATATGGTTCATTTATTTAAAACAAGTCACTTCAGATAAAAAAGAGCAAATATGGGTGAGACCTAAACTTCAAGAACCTTAGACTCTAAAACCTAATATAAAGGAAAGTATGCAAATTTAAGAACATTTAACATGTTTAGTATTATTTATTATTTTTAATGTGAAAGTGTAATATATTTTAGTCACTGTGTTTTTCCAGCACAATAAAAATCGGGTTACCAAGTACATTTCTAAGCACATTTAAGTAGAAGATTTGATTCTCACTTAGATTAAATTCATAACATACCTAAAAACTTTGGAAGTTTATTTTTAATGAAGCTATTTCCCTGTTTAAGTATAAAATAATTCAATTAATGTCTTCAGAAATATGTTACTATTTCTTTTGTGATTAAACTATAATAAATGCCTCAATTTAAAGGTATTTATTTATAATACAATTTGATGGTCAGATACTAAGGACTAAAATGACTATATAAGCTTCTGAACATCTAATGTGGTAATATTTCACCTGGTTAAAAGATCAGATAATTTTGTTTCTTGTATCTTAATAATAAAAACAACTATTTACTAAACATCATGTCCCAAGCATTATGTTAAGATTGTCTTTATATTACCTATATTATAACAATTTTAAGAGGTAAGTATTAATATGCCCACATTAGGCGTCAAGAATTCAGACACAAAGAGAATAATAGACCTGAGCTATAACTGCTCTGAAATTAGAGGAACAGAATTTGAACTCAGGTTAACCACCTTGTTCCAAATGCCGTTTTCCTTTGTCAGTCTCTTCCTTTCTTCTCCACCTATCTCCCCTCCCTAGTGTACAAAAAGCAGTCAAGTGTTGATGTTAAAGTTTTCCCATTGTTATTTTTAGGAAATTTCCTAAAAGAAGAGGATATAGTTTATATCACTCTTTCATCCCCCTCATTCTTATTCATTGTTAAACCTAAGGTCATTTTGCTTTTATATCCATCACTCTACATGAATCTGTTCCCAGCAAGGTTAGCAACAGTTTCTAAATAGTCCACGTCAAATAGTTGATGACAATTTTCAGTATCTCTTACTGGACTTCTGTTGCTCATTCTACTATCCTTAGAATTTTCCTGCCCAAACCCTTTGGCCTACCCTCTGACTCTCCTCTTCTTTTCTAACTGTTCTTCCATCTTCCTCATCTCTAGTTGTTTAGATGCCTCAGCTTTCACCTTAGACCGCTGTTCAAATTGGTCAAAGTGTCTCTGTGTGATCACAGCCAAGACTACATTGTCAAATTCATTTCCAGCTTCAGATTTGTGCATCCAACCTATTCCATCGGCAGCCCACATAACACTCACTAGTTTTCTCCCGGATTCTCCATTTCTGTTAGAGTTAGCACCACTCACCCAGTCCCCAAGCTAAAATCCTGAGAGTTATCCTTGTTTGCTCTCCTCACTTTCCAGTGAATTACCATGACATTCTGGCCATTGCCACCTTTCTTAGTCACTTTCCTTTCCCCCCATTCTCATTGCTGAGTACTCATCTTCCCTTGCCTTCCACCATAACCTCTTAAAGGATTTCTCTGTGTCCAATACTATTCCCCAAGAATTTATCTTCCACACAGCCATGTCTGAAGTGAAACTTTAACCACACCCCCTTCAGGCACTTTCAATAGATAAAGGATCTTAAAGGCCTTTACTGGATCTTTCACAATCTAGTTCTTACTTAAACCTTTAACTGTATCTGCTAAAATTTCCTGCCCAACACTTTGCAATCTCCCAAATCCAGCTGCTGACTTTATGGGCACACTATACCACCTCACTGTATCTTAATCCCGGTTTCCTTTCTCTGGCTAATATTTCCTGCCCAACACTTTGCAATCTCCCAAATCCAGCTGCTGACTTTATGGGCACACTATACCACCTCACTGTATCTTAATCCCGGTTTCCTTTCTCTGGCTAATACCTACTAGTGTATAAGGTTTGTCTCTTCCAGGAAGTGTTCCTTTATCCAAGTTTGATGTCTCTTCTTTAGGATCTCACTTTAGGAGGATATATATATAGATGCTACTGTTACTGCACTTTCAACATTTTAGTTATTTGTTTCTAGATTGGCTTCCTTTTGTAAACAGTGAGGTCCAGAGGCTACAGTACTGTGCCTGGCATAGTGCTAAATTTGTTTTTCACTAAATTAGTCCCTTTAAATTGGGGAATGATATTTCACTTCTGTATCATCAACCTTGTTTTGGATATTTTACACATAATTCAACTAACTGATGACATACCTCACTGGTGAAAAATTTTAAGGATTTTTCACATGAAATCAATAAATACTATTGAATATTTTATAGAAAAGGTCCCATTACAAATTTGTGTTGCAAGTAAGCCCTAATTTCCCCCCTTTCATCTAGACCTTGTATTAATTTTATCAGTGACCCTATCAGCTCTCCATAGGAAATGACACTTCAGTTATAGTAGGGAGGATCTGGCTTACTGTGTTCTTTATGAGATCAGTAATGAATCCGTTAATTCACTAAGCCATTGCTACAGCCAGTGCCAACGTGCTACCTTCCAAAGGAATTCTGAGCATAACATGGGCATAAGACTTTTCCTGAAGGTTAGCATCTTTTTAAGAAACGTTCTAGTAAAGTCTCCCTGAGAGCTGTTGAATTCTAAAACTTTACCTCTGGCAAATATTATTAATAATGCCACTAAGAGAAAGTATTCTCTAACAGATATTACTGATATCATTATACAAACATTTTATATAAAATAGACTACTAAACATTTGGATGTTTGATAATATGAAAACAATAGTAACTGAATAGGAATGTCAAGTATATTTACTTAAAAGCAACTTTCTATGTACATATAGAAGCACATTTGCAGTTCTTTACTTTAAAATGAATAGCATTGTATTACAGTAAAATTATGTTAAAAACATTATCTTTTTGTTCTATATTTATGCACAAAGATTTGGGGAAACTCAAATAATAATGTCCCAAAGCTCAACTTCTTGTTAAAATTCCAAAGAAAACCAGTTTCCTTTGCCTCAAGAATAAAATTATTTATCATGTACCCAAATTATTTAAATGTGGACAACTGAGGATGGTAATACCCTAAAAAGTTTGAATTGCAAAGGGATAGACTTGTGCCAGTTCCAGAGTTTATTTCATTGCTACAAATTGAGATTAATTGTATTTTCCCACTGAATGAGAGGGATGGAAATAGAGTGAGGAAAGAGCTGATGAACAGGGACACCCCACCGTATAAATGATGAACAGTATAAATTGTTAAGAAAAAATATATTTTCTGTAATAGCTAATTCGATTCATCTATAAAGGTCCTCTGATGATAACTATCATACTATTTTGAGACAGGTCATAAAATTAGACAAAATCAGTGAGATTTCATTGTCTCGTTGGAGGAAAGCCAGTGAATTATATCCTTGAAAAACAAAATGGAACAAAAAAATGAGTGCTTACTTTCTGTTCCTTTTCCGGGCTCGGCTGTAGGCTTCTAAACCTTCTGTTAGTGTCTTCAACTTCTCGGGCTCCACCTAAGTGAAGGTATGAAGACCAAACCACATTACCCAGACCTGCAATTGCTAACACTGTTTTCACTTTCCTGCTGTACAAGCAGATGTTGCTCTGGAGTAGGAGAGACTGAACTTCCATGGCCCTATTAGACGTCCTGTCCTTGCTCAACAGTGGCTGATTTCTACGGCTCCAGCTGCAGCATCGATGGAAATGAGACTGTTGGGCTTTCAAACTGTCAACATTTTGAAAATTATGCTTTAAGAATAAAACCTGGAATTTAAATCATGTTCAATTCATAAAATCATATAAATCAGAAATCCTCGTCTGCTTTCTTCACTGCTCAAATCTATATTCCATGAGGTGAAGACAGAGCAATGGTTAGTGAAGGGGTTGGGCTTGTGAGCCAACAGATGGAAGTGTGAATCTGATCTTCCTACTTCCTAGGAAGAGTAAAACAGATTTTCTGAGCTTCTTTCAAAATGGGAGAAATAAAACCTACCTTCCTGCAAAGCTGTGAAAATTTAAATGCGACACGTCAGCACTTAGCCAAGCAGAGAGCAGCTATTATTACCTAGCATGTGTTAGGCTCTGCAGAAGCCACAAAAGTGGGGCAGTAGGCCATTCCGAGTCCGCACAGACGTGGGAGGAGGTGATGCTACAACTTGTAGGCATACCCTCTCTTCCTACTGCTTTAGCACTACCAGCCTGTGTGGAGCCTGGTACTTCCCAGTACAACCACTAAAAAAGGGTGGTTGGGGGATCTGGGAAGGTGGGGAGGTGTTGCCTTTACAACCACCCCCAATAACTTATCATGGTTCTTGAGGCTACCTTTCCTAAGAAAAACAATTAATAAACAGGAAAGCTTGCATGTAACTTGTGAATAAATACACTTCTAGAAAAACATTGCTATTTTTGTTGACCTTAAAAAAAAAGTAAAGACAGTCTTGCTTACTATATAAACACAGTTTCAAGGCAACTCCTTTATGTCATCCCTTAACCCAGTTTTTTTCCATCCATGATACTATTCTATAAGAATTCAGTTTGTTAAATGCTTTATGGGTAAGAAAGCAAATATCAGTAAACAAGGAAATTATGTATTAATCTTCAAATATTTCTGATTTGTGAATGTTAAGTATAAATAACCTTTCATTGACTTTTTCTTCAGCTTTACTACACAGTAACAATAAAGGGTTTCCATTACCAAATCTGAAAACTGGCATGTCTAATCATTCAATGAGAAAATCAGTCAAAATGTGGGAACATGGTTCTTTTTCATGATTTTTACATTTTGTCCTGATAACTCCAAATATCTTTAAGTTCATTGGGGATATCCAATCTATTGCAAGCCAGAACAAGAGACAACTTAGTATTCTAAAAACCTTTCATAGGAACCATGGAGAAAGTGTCTTATTGAGATAACTGGAAAATTTTAAGTAATTCGACTATATCCAAAGGGAGTTTATTTTTAAATTTTTTATTTAATTTAATTAATTTATTCATTTTTGAGGCTAGGTCTTGCTATGTTGCCCAAGGAACCACAGGCTCTCGTTGCCCGGGGTACCCTGGACCCAAGTGACCCCTAACCTCAGGCTCCCAGGTAGCTTGGATTACAGGCATGCACCACTACCCCCAGCTATTTTTTGAGACTAGGTCTCGATATGTTGCCCCAGGTGGGACTTGAACCCCCAGACTCAAGCGATTTCCAGTCTCAGCCTCCCTCCTAGGCTGGTATTAAAGCCGTATGCCACCCCGGCAGGCTTATTTTTTAATTTTTGTTTGAGACTAGGTCTTATTATGTTGCCTGGGGAACCGCAGACTCATGTTGCCCAGGGTACCACGGATTCAAGTGATCCCTATCCTCAGCCTCCCAGGTAGCTGGGATTACAGGTGCGAGCCACCATGCCCAGCTATTTTTTGAGACTAGGTCTCTCTGTGTTGCCCCGGTCGGGTCTCCAACCCACGGACTCAAGCAATTCCTAGTCTCAGTCTCCCTTCATAGGCTGGGATTAAAGGCACACACCACCGCACCTAGCCCCCCAGAGGGAGCTTAAAAAACAAGGTGTCCAGAAAAATTTTTACAATTCATGTTAAAAATCAGGTTCCATCTTAGATATTCACTCACACAAGAGCATATGAAAGATTTCACACATTACACTTATGTAATGTATAGATAATTCCACTTATATTTAGCTGACTTTCTTGGCAGTAGAAAGGAAGGTTTCCTGTAATATAAACATATATTAGACACAAACTAATATAGAGTGAGCTATCAGATAGGATTGATGCAAGCAATATGAAAGGAGACTCACAGTGAATCATGGCAAGGCCAGGATGAAAACTTAGCCTACTGGTTTTAATTTTTAAAAAACTAAGTCAAGTTAAACTATTATTTTAATCTTTAATTTTTATTTTTAACTAAATAATAAGGGTCAGCAAAAACAATTCTTGTGCACTTAATCTATAAAGGTGCTGTTTTTTTAATATGGTAATACTGTAAACTAATATTATTTCTGTAATTTTGTAGATGGAATTCAATAAGTATAAAAAACATGGCTAGCATTGATCTAGACTGATTCCAAAGCACTCAATTTCTGTTTGCCGTACTAACTACAATATACATTGAAACATACATTCATTACATATATACACAAATATGTATATATGACATGCACATACACAAACACTTTAAAAATTAGATGAAATTATTTTAAATTAAATTATATTTTTACAGACAGGATGTCTGTAAAACAAAATGACACTTAACCAAGTTTATCTTAAAAATTTGTTTATGTTTGGATAATTTTCTGGTAATTTTTCTGAACTAATTGTCACTATTTCTGCATTTAAATTTGCCTTTAAGTTACTCTAGTAAAATATTATTTATAAAGGATTCAATGACCTTGAAAGAAAACAATGGTGCTGTTTTCTGAAACTGCATATAAATAAAAGACACATCAACATCTATTTCTGATACTATAATATCATATTAACCTACAGGTAAATTTTTAATTTGCTTGGAATTTTAGCATTTGGCTGTTGTGAAATATATATGAAAAGTGTCTGCTATTTTTAGAGCTATATACAGTTTCTAAAAATATATGCAAATAATTCTGCAATATTAAAGAAACCCTTTAAAGACAATACCCAAAAAATGGTGATAAAGAAAAAAACAAATATCTAGCCAAATAGAAATCATACGTAGTAATTTAAGGAACAGGTCCTTCATAAATTACTGAGCTAACTGAATGAAGAAAATACTTGGAGATCAAACAAGTAAATGTAGCATCAAAAAGGTTAAGTATTCAGTGTTTTTTTTATAAAATTTACACTGAAGGAACAAGTAATTTAGGACACTCAATACTTAATCTAATTATACTTTCATTCTTGCACATTCACAAGTCAAGAGTTCCATAAATTCCTATCTTGGTGAGGAAATGGGGGAGGATTTTATAATGTGTCTTTACTCATAATGAAAATATGCCCATATATTCTCATTTTAATAATGATGTTGCTAACAATAATAATGGCCACCACAATATATAATTCTTTGTATACAGGTCACATATGAATAGAAAAAGAAACCCGAGATTTATATGTATTAAAAGTTCACATGTATTACCTATGCATAAATTCACACACATATAAAATACCTTTTGAGTATTAAAGCCCTTCTTTCACTCATTTAAATCCTTTATATCAAAATTCTTTTACATAAATAGTCCTACAGTCAGTTCAGAAGATTAGTAACCCACTCTTAAGATTAGACATTATTATATGGAGGATGTTTAGGACTTTTCTGAATAAGTCTGTATCTCTGGCTGTTTCCTTTGTTTACAAGCCACATGTTAAACATTTGGTAATTAAGTTATTTGGGGTTCACACAGTAGCATGGAATGCATCTCAAAGGGAACTTAACTTCCATGATTGAAGGAGACAGAAACCTTTCAGAGATCCAAATTCACCCTCAGGATGTAAGGATTAGTATACAGCAGAAGAACTGGTTGAAAGATCCTAGATCACTTTTGAAAGGAGAAGTTAACTAGGTATCTCAAAGTTCTCTGCAGACTAGTCATGATAACAGGATTAAATCCCTAGGGGATTACTTTACTGCTACTTAGTGCTAGAGCAAAGCTGTTCCATTAAGGTCAAAGGATAGTACATAAACCACATTACAGATATCATGACAGATGATCTCAAGTTCTTTTCATGCTTTACTCCTTCACCCCATTTCTACAGCCATCAGCTCCTGTCCTTGAATAAATTGTATCAAGCAAAGAGCAACTAAACTTAAAAGTTGAGAGCCTGGGATCAAGGGCCTGCTATATGTGTCCCTTGGAAGGCCATTTCTCTTTCACTTTTCTTATCTGTAAAGTGGAGCTAATATAGACATAAATATATAATTATATACATATTTATGGGTCAATGAGATAATCCAAGAAGACAAAGAACACAAAGATGCTTTATAAATACTAAAGCAGTTTTTGTCTAAGTATCACAGATAGTATGTGAAATAATTCTAGGTGGAACATGGATAGACATTTATGTTTATACAAGTTTACATTAGAAGAATATAACTATCTTAACATAAATTAGGTATTTATATTAGAAAAATACAAAAAGCATTATATCTAATATCACATATATTGCACCTTAGAAGACTGATGAAGTTATTTAAAAAGTGTCTTAAATCATGCCTAGTATATAATGTGCCAAGAAATATTTGTTGAATAAATAATGAGCAAATTAATTTAAAGAAAAGTTTTAACTCAGTTATAGTACAGGTTACATAAAACCGAGCCGAAGTCTGAGAAATACAGCTCTGAAACAAATTATAAGGCATTTATCCGGTTCATTGTTATAAATATTTACTAAGCAGTAAAAATAAAAAGATCTTAAAGCTGAAAAAAATCCTACTAACTAAAGTGTAATGCTTCAATATTTTTGAAGAATGGTGTTTCATGACAAAAAAGATGGACCTAATTTTCCCAAAACAACACAATAGTATCCATCCACTCATGGAAGACTCCCTACAGTGAATCTCAATTTTTTCGAATTAGTAAACAAAATCCACATTATTACAATTTTACCTAGTTAGAATATCTGAAGTATTTTTTAGTCTTTTTCTTTTTTTCTTCTGACAGTGTTTTTAAGTATTGCACAACTTTGCAACGAGATCAGAGTAAATCTATCCTAAATATGACAATGAACTTCATGTCCATCTATACCACATTCACGGAATTAAAATGTTTTGGATAAAATTGAATTTTAAAATAAACCCTGTTGAAAGTTCATATGCCAAAAGTATGTATTAGCCTTAGACAAGAGATTCCATTTGCTACAACTTATATGAAAAACACAGCTCAAGAACTGTGTAGGTTCTTTGCTATCTGTTTGAATGGAAATATGCCTCTTTTTCCTTTTTAATCTGGCTCAGGAAAAACTAAAAGTCCACAGTATCACATAATACACTATAGAATTCACAATTCACAGTAAAGTTTATAGTTTTGCCCAGGATTTCCACTTTCATTTTTTTTTCTAATACATCCCTGCTCTTACCTAGTTCTTCATTTTTATTATCTTTCAAATTTTTATCAGACATGAATCTCTGTCTTGTTTATAACTCTTCACATTATTTTGCTCCCTTCTAAAACGCAGTTCAACTCTTCTGGATTTTGACTGAGTGAGGCGAAAAGGATTCACTTCTAGCACAGGTTAAGAAAAAATATATTTATAAGGAAAAAATACACAAAGAACACTTTTAAACAAAAATTACAGTACTGAATACCTACGTCTAACACTGATTATCAAGCACAGAAAGAATGGTCTTCAAAGTAAAATGTTTAAATATCACAAGAGGGTTTTTCTCCCAAATTTGAGTTCTAGGCTCAATCTCTTAAGTTACACATCTACAGAATGTGCTGTAAGTTGTCTCTGGTTGTGCTCCACAATGCCAAAATGTGCACACATGTGATACTGAGCTGACAGAAGTGTACTGTTTTAAAATACATTTGGCTGTGAGTTTTAATAATGATGACTTTTGCCGGTTTTGAATGACTATCCAGAGAACAATTTTTATAACTGCGTGGAAAAAGTCAAAGGGTAAGTCTGAAAAGGGAAGGAACACTCTACCCAATGCTTTGAAAAACATGTTTTCATTTAATCAGATGGTGCTGCACCAAAATGCAGACATTTTTCTAGGTAATCAGGAGATGTCTTTAACTGTCCAAAGATAACAAATGTTTCACTGAAAAGAAACATTTTGGTACCAATCTAGAAATAAATATTTTCAAATTTTGGTTTGAGTCAGAATATACACATCAAATATAAGAGTAGTGAAAATGAAGCCCAATGGAACAATGTTCAAAAGAGATTACTATTTGGGGGAGGGGGGAGCAACTCTTTTAGGGCAGTTAATTTAAGTTCAAAGATGGCAAATGATAATCACAAAATAAATTTCAGAAAACAAGAGCATTTTCTCTACTCTTAAAAGATTACTGGAAGTACACAAAGATGTTTTCCCTAATAGTCAGATAGTCTTTCAGTGGTTACACAGTATAGTCTATAGGTATAATGCCAGTATTTTCTTTTCCAAGGATTTCTTAATACTGTGCCAAGATTTGGCAGTGTATCTTTCTTGTCAAAACTAGGTACTGGAGCACAGCTCTGATATCTCACTCTTGGCTACTCAAACTGAACCTATAAAAGGTTTATGGTTTAAAGAGAAACTTGAACCACTAAAGATAACCTATGTATGGTCTCATTTAATTCTTGGAACATCATCTGAGTAGAAATTCATATTCTCACTTGAAAGGCGAAGAGATTGAACTTGTGGGAGATTAATATACCTATCAAAGACCTTTCAGATAACCGGGACAGGTGAGAATAAACTCAAGTAGGAAAGCCCAAACCCAATGCTTCTTTTTACTACATCCTGTTCTCTGGCTCTCTGTAGACTGTTTTCTCACAGTATTTGATATTCAGAAACCAAAACTCAGAGAAAGTAATCTCAGAAACTGTAAAACATTTCTAAAGCATTATTGGTAATTTTACTACATTAATACTTTAACAAATATTTAAAAATGTCTTTCTAAAATGATCTATTTACTATCAACCTCTGAACATCGGGGAAAAGTTAGTCATTGGCAGGGATCAGTGCTCTGGTTATATCACTGATCTCTCATCCCTAACTGCTCATTCATAGAAGGGTTATTCAGCTTGCAATCCTGCAATTCTTTCAATTAATCATTTATTTTTCCTACTTTACCTTGCTTCCAAAAAGAACTTGAGGTGACATACTGAAAACCAAGGTCATAACAGAAAAGAAATGATAGGTTTGTAGGATGGGGAGAGGAAGACAAGCTAGTAAATCTATTCTAAAATTTGAGTTAACATAGATTTTTGTCTGGTGGGAGAGACTCAACAGGATCTTGGATATTTTACTTGGACATAGAAATGGCATGAAAAACTGAGAGATTAAGAGGGTTTAAAGTGATATGCCAACAAAACAAAACAAAACAAAAACCAAATAGCCAAGGCTTTTTTTTTTGTGAGATACAACAGAGATAAACACTATCAGAAATAGTCACACATTCCACATTAGCAAGGGAGAATAAATAAGTTTTTATTATAATAAACAAATTGCTTATGGAGTCTGTCTCTATTTTTCTTTTCAAAATGTCAGACATTGTCATGATACCTAATGCACTGCTTACCTTTTTAAAAGCAGATGTCTGGTTATAACTGCACAAGACTACTTACCCAACATTGTCAAGGATTAAGGAGATCCACGGAAATAAAATTTACATTGCAATGGTTCACTTGAATGGAAGAACAAATCTAAAAAGTGTTTTTCTGGAAATCTTTCTCAGAAAGAACATATTTTGTCTTATACATATACATATTTTGTCTTATAAATGATTTTTTGATGAACCAGGATCACCAAGACATCAGGGAAAGGCCACTTGGCTTAAAGTCAGACTTGTGTTTGAAATTTCACCTTTTCTGGTGTTATAAATTGAGCACACTGTTTGGTTTACTGGGCATCATTAAATAAGGCATGAGGAAGCCCTTCCTTTGATATATGAACTATAGGAGAAAAAAGAGCATTTGTGAACTAGTACTTTGTTTTTGTTTAATGTGCAAAAATGAGTAGGTTCTAAAAAAAAGCAGAGGTTTTAAAAAATGTTATGTGCCCTAGAGCTCTTTAGGTTGTTATACCTTGCTTTTCAATGATAGATGAATATTTCATGTGTTGTCATTAATATTTTATTATGTTTTCAGTTTTTCATCTCTAAATGTATGCCTTAAATTTTTTTCTGAACTACTAAAAATACTTTTAGTATGTCTTGATACCAAGATTTTAAGAATGTAAAATTATGTTGGTTAATGAGAAGAATATTTGAGTTTATCGAAACATTTTATGCTTCCTACTAGAAATTAATTTCTTGCTTATTATAAAGAAGAATCTGGATTTTTAAAAATATTTATTATCATTTTACAGTTAATGAAAACCAGTTACTTATGTAAATGAAGCAAAATAAATGTTCCTTATACCCTCAGATAATGATTTTTTTAAGTGCATCTTCCTAAACATCAGTAATTCAGTCTCAGAAATTTGAGAACAGACTAATCAGAAGACCAAGACTATTATTTAATGTGAAATGTGTTAAAAGTACATGCCTTTATGCACCTAGGGACATAAAAAGATATTTAGATGAGGTATTTAGGACACAAAGGCTGTTTCAGGAAAGGCAGGCCATAATATTTTCTTTAGTTAAGTTTTTATAAAATGGCACATACATAAAAAAACTTGCTTTCATCTGCACAGATTGTAGAAATAGTTCAATGTCTACATTTTATATCTGCAGCAATCCCATTTATATCCTAAAAGCCCAATCTTGCTGTTTCTAATTATTTTTTGAATGAACTGTCAAAAATATTTAGGTTTATCAGCCCAAAGAATGTTTGTCTGGTCTCGGAGAGTATAGAGAATAAAATGTTTCTTTAGCAGAAGTATGGAATTCATTTTCTTATCAAAAGTAGAAGTATTATGCCCAGAGTGTATCCTGACAAGTATATATTAGGCATTATAAGCAACTAGTTTAAGGACTTCCTGGTCATTTGGAGAAAGACAATCCTTTTATTGTGCTGGCAGAAATACCTTTGGTTTCCTGCCATTAAACCTAAGTGCCAGTGGAGGTTTAAGCAGAGTTGAAATAGTTTTAGACAATATACTCTTTAAGAGAATAGTACATATCTGTAAGAATACTTCTTATTCCTAAGGAGATGAAAAATTATTTCTTCATCATATGTGAGGAATAGGCATAATTATCTCCTCCTGGTGAGATGTAAATTTTCCTATCTACTTTAAAATTTCTGCATACCTCTTGCCTAGCGAGCCAATTCTACCAGTGGTAAGGGGGAGAAAAGCCCAGAAGACGCCTACTAATTTCTGCTAAATTAAATGGTAGTTTCATGGAGAAGTTTTCATTTAATTTATATGATCAGACTGTGTTAAGTAGAACCAGACGATGGGGTTAAACATTTCCATATGTTATAAAGTCCCAGAACTTTTCCTGAAAGGAGACACCATTCTGCACTCAGACATTACCTGCTGATTCCAGAAATGACTGCAAAGGCACCCTCTCCCCAGTTCTGTGTGTCATAGGCAAGCATGTGGAGGACAGGCTGTCCCCTGGCACTCTCTATCCCCTGCAAGGGTGCCTACCTCTGCCACACTCCTGGACTCCACAGCCACCAGATTTTATTCCCAGTCATCGCTACTTGCCTTCATCCTCTGTGTATGGAGTGAAGAATTAGGTAAAAGCAGGGAAGGAAGGCAGCATTAACAAAACTCTGGAAATCTGGGTCCTCAGAGTTCTCCTGAGCCTACAAATGCTTCACAACTCACCCCTTGATGACATGAAATTTTGGTGACCATAACCATCCCCTCTTCATTTTGTGCTCCAGAAGTCTGTGAGACCTCAATGAGTCACGAGGAATCCTAATTTCAAATCCAAAAAATCCAAAGTGATGACAACAAAAAAGAATAATTGATACCTGAACAAAGGTTAGTATTTGACAATGGATAAAGATTGGTATACCTTCCCTTCCTCAGGGCTTTGTTGACATGAATTGTGAACGTCGTCTTCTCTAACTAATTTTCCAGGCCAGGATGTCAGTCCTTTGATTTGGCCCCAGACCAAGTCGCCAACATTGAACGTCCTTGGCCTATAATGTATCAACTCATTTGAAGAGGGGGAGTCTGGATTCCTTAGGTCATCTTCACTACTAATACTTTTAGCGTCTGAAGGGCTAGGCACACACCCATTAATGCTTTTGGCATTAAAGTCTCCATTGTAATGGATGTAGTCTTTGACCAGAGAACTTTCCAAACTATTTGAGGAACTTGGAGACTGCTCCTCTAGGACCAGGTCTTGCTTTGTGGTGCTCAGCAATTCTCCAAATCCCCGACTCTGTAGAGGTCTGTTCCCATTAATATGTGCACATCTTTCCACAGTGTTCTCTAGTCTCTCTTTAAAACTCATCATAGTTCTTTTGTAATTATTATACCTGAAATTTTCCTCCAGAATTTTATCCCCTTGACAGTTTCTTGGCTGTAACAGTATTGGGTGCTGTTCCCCAGGCAGAAATGGCAGTGTAGAGACATTGTTGGGCCTTTCATTACAGGGACTACTGTGGATATGACCTGAATGGTCTAAAAATTCCTCACACTTCCACCTGTTTCGTTCCCCTCCAGGGCTTTGCTCTCCATCCCACTGTTTTTTGGATGTGTGACAACTTGCTGACTTGAAATAATCAAACCCATCTCCTTCGTTTGAGTTTTTCCCATGGTCCAGGTTCCTGGGCAGCCGAGCCCCTCTTACATTCCTCAGCCTATTATCATGGTCGACACTGCCCATGTTTCGTCCATGAATGACCGCACTGACAGCACTGGGGAGACTTAATGGGTCACCAATCGAGGCAGTGAAGGCACTCATGGCACTCAGAGCTGGAATGGGGCTGATCTGAGTTGTACTGTTGACTGCAGTGGTAATGACCACCTGCATTCCTTTGCTCGCTGCATCAACAACTGCTTTGTAAATGGCATCTACAGAAGCATCACTTTGGCCACCCATAATGAGGCCATCCTTCACCTGCTGGCCGAGGGATGGGTCAATCCGTGGTTGCAGCTCACAAGATGCATCTTGGAAAGGTGGAAGTGAAGTATTTGGATTCTCAGGAAGTGCTGTGAGCCCTGGCTGAGTATTTATTCTTTTGTTTAGGAGAGTTGCATCTTCCTGCATTCTCACCTTCAAGGAAGAGACAAGAAGTAGTGTAAAACTGAAAGATCTTAAACATTAATTTATTTTAATTAATTTTCTTTTTGACACTAGGTCTCGCTATTTTTGTCCGTGGAACCGCAGGCTCATGTTGCCCGTGGTACCACAGACTCAAGCAATCCCCAGCCTCAGCTTCCCAGGTAGCTAGGACTACAGGTGTGCACCATCACACCTAGCTATTTTTTGGGACTAGGTTTCACTGTATTGCCCCAGGCGGCACTCGAACGGCAATCCCCAGACCCCACTACGACTCCATAAGCTATCGCTCACAGGTATGCGCCACTGTGCCCGACTTAAACATTATTTAAAAACAAAACATTATTTTAAGATTTACTAAAATCTAACAAGGAAAGAAATACCAAGAAAGGACAAATTCAAAAATAAAATAAAAAGTCACAATAGAAAAAAAAACACATCTTGACTATGTTTGGGTACTGTTTCTTTGAAATCATTAAAAAAAATTTTTTAAATCACTGTTTCTAACTATGCTCTATAAAAATGAAAACTGATAAAGTTGGACATAAAATGTTTTCATGTGATGAATCCACGTACTGTTGTAGTAGGTTTTGCAATCTAGGACTTTAAAGAAGGAACCAGTACTTCTCAAATTGCAAAAGGAAACATTTTGAAAATGATTATATTTTGTTTGTATTTCTATTAAATGCACTATTAGAAAAATGAAACAAAATACATACAACATTCCTTTCTTTACAGTAAAATGTTTCTGATATGATACTAAATTTCTGAAGTTTTCAGATAGAACACCCACTTTTCAACCTTGTCAGGGACATTTCCACGCTGTCAACAGTGACAACGGTTCTCTAAAAAAGAGATTCTTAACTGGGAAGAAGGGGAAGGAAGGGAATGCCACTGTAGTAGAGTATCAATGCTCAGGACAGAAAGGAAGAGTGTAGTTTAAAAAAGTTTCTGAGGTTGCTCTGATTTCACCATCCTCCTTTAAAAATTATTGCTTCAGGCTTTTTAAAAAGAATTTTCCTACCAATCACTCTTTTCCTGTCTTCACTTTCTTCCCTATCCTACTGTCTCCTAGTCTACATTTCTTTCTTGTATCTGGTCTATCAGTACATTAACTACTGTCTTGCCATTATCCTCTACACCACCTAGATAAGATATCAATCTTGTATTCATTCAGCTACTGTCTTATTTATATCCGTAGTGAAGATGTTTGAGTATCCATTGGAGATTAAGACTTCTAAGTCACTCTTGGGGCCTTATTTTTCCCATCAATTCTGAGATCCTCAACAACTATTTGTATCTTCAAGTCAACTGCTACACCAAGTCAGTTTTTATATTATTCTTAATATAAGACCTTACTTAACAGAGAAAATAGTTCATCTTTCCAAATAAGATTACAATTCTATTTTTTTTTTATTGGGTGAGTGGTTATATCATAAAATACCTAACTATTTCATATGATGGTGCTTAATTTCTGATTTTTAACACTACAAATCATGCTGTAATGAACATTCTGATATGTATGCTTTTGTTCACATACAAAGATCCTCTAAAACAGACACAGAGAACTCTGGTCATTAGTGGCTAAATATATTTTAAAAACTGATAAACCACCAACTTACCCTGAAAAAAGCACTTTGTCAGCATATAATCAGACCAACAATATTACATAAAAGAATTCATTTCTCCATATCTCTGTCAGCAAGGGATATAATCAATCTGATAGACATATAATAAAGTAATTTGTGTAACTCTGATTATTCTTTTCATGGGTTTATTAATGATTTACCTTTCATTTTCTAAGAACTGTTAGTTTATATCTATTGTTCATTTTTCTAATCAATAATCTTTTGTCTCCTGGTTTATAGCAGCTCTTTTTATATAACAGATGTCAATTATTATATAGTATGCAAGTATGTTCTGCCAGGTTGCCACTTTCTTTAGAAGCTCTGTTTGATCATACAGAGATTTAAAGTTTTTAATGTATTCAAAGTTGCTACTAGCACTTTCTCTAACCCAAGATTATTCTAACAAAATGTCTATATACCTTTTAATACCTATTTAATGTTACTCTCCCAGAAGTTATTCCGATTGTAGCACTGAGGAAGGACCACATGTCTGAAGCTGAGGAGAGCGCTGTAGAACAGAGACAGCCTGGGCAAGTTAAGGGTGTGGACTTGGATCATGAGAGCAACAGGAAATTATCAAAGAATTTAAAACAGGTATGAACTCATCAGTTCTTACTAACAGCTCCAAAAGGACCACCGGGATTCTTTAGCAAAATAAAAGTAGTTTCACACAGAATAACAGTGTATTTTAACAAGAGTCACTATTGAGAAATAACAGTAAACAAACGTAAAACAGTACAAAAGTTCCTTCTTATCTCTTTCCCTAAATGAAATGTTTAAATAAACCTAGACATTTTTTCTATGGAAGAAATCAAGGGAAGAAGAGTACCTGAAAGTTCTGGAACAGACAAGCCATGGGGTTATTGTTAGCTGGGCAAGGAATTGTGGACTGTCCTTGAAATGCCTGGAGATTCTGGTACCCCTGAAGAAGCTGCTGTTGTTGCTGATTTGGAGGAAACATCTGATTGTTGTTTAACAGCGACTGTAGATGTGTCAGTTGATGGTTATTCAAAGTATTGTTTATTGAGGACATGTCACCTGAAGTTTGAAAAACATGAAAAGTAAGTCAATGTGATTTTTCTGAGAGCCTATGCCTATCTTTGAACCTAAGGATTCCTGAAACAAAAACTGAAAACTAGATTTACAAGGTAATTATTTCTCTTTTTTGCCTCAAGTTTTAGTGACTGGTAAGGAAAGAGTAGCTTTATTGTCTAATTTTGTGTTTTATCATTAGCTTTTATGATTTTGTAACATGGAAAGACTACTTTGTGTTCTATCCTTTAGCCAGTCCTTAGATTCAGTGTCATATAATTTCCTGAAATTATCTTTACTAGAGCACCTACAAATAAAGGTAGAAATTAGGCTTAAAACATTTTAGCAATCTAAGTATTTGACCATGTGATTAGATTATGGGGTTGTGGACAGGGTTTATTTACAAATTTTTGTTCTCAATCCACAATAGTCCATAAATATCACTAAATAAAATTGGATCTGGTCTAGAAATAAGGATTTTGTTTTTAAGTGAAAGACTGATCAACTAAAATTAAAACTGTGAAGAAATAACTACTCATTGGAATAATCATTAAAACATAACACTGTATAATAGATAATATTTAATAACTACATTTATATTTAAAATAAAAAAATCAATTAAAAATCATCGAGAATATCACAGAAATTGTTCTGCAACTTAAAACATATAAATCTATAATACTTCTTAGGTTATTTAACTACACTAAATTCAAAGGCAAATAGAACCAATTACATTGTATTATAAAGATATCCATAAAATCTGGAAACATTGTATTATTAAAAAAATATTGATATGTCCTTGATAATATGCATGCACACACACATATC
Organism: Uropsilus gracilis; assembly: GCA_004024945.1. Taxonomy (NCBI): domain Eukaryota; kingdom Metazoa; phylum Chordata; class Mammalia; order Eulipotyphla; family Talpidae; genus Uropsilus; species Uropsilus gracilis. The sequence continues at coordinate 28,500 of PVHY01001574.1, read as the reverse complement.
TGTATTTCCAGACATTATGGACACATCTTGCTCTCTGTATTAATTTACCTTCATCAATCCATTGATTATACGTGACCTTCTTTTCTAAATTTTTAGTGATTGAATAAGCTCCATAAAGTTTCCAAGTCACAAGTAAATAAATAATAACAGTGAGGAAACCTAGTAGTAGCTATTTGGGTCTGTTTCCTTGAACTTGGGCCTTTAACTTTGAATGTTTTTTAGGCCTTGTTTCTTATTTTGCTGTACAGCATTTAGTTTTGTTTATTAAGGGATGACCTGGAAAAACATACTCCCTTCAACTATTTCCATCTACAGTGCAGCTGCTCATACTAACCCTGTGATGCCACATCACTATAATTGCAATGAAAGTTAAACATGTACCTATACTTTATTATTGGTGAAATAAGACTCTATTTGGCTTAAGATGGGTAGGTTAGGATTAGGTGGCATCAGAATTAGAAGGTAAGAGAAGCAGATTAAGATATTTAGTATTGCTAGAATGGGGCAAAGGAAAAAGTCATTTTCATGTTTGTATAACTATGGTTGTGTGTGGGTGTTATTATATTTAGTTCCTTAAGCAACAGTGACATAACAAAAACATCTTTAAAAATAGTGTGACAAAATGGAGTTTTTAAAAAGAAGAAAATAGAATTAGAAAAACGTTTCTTTTGTAAAAAATCTGTGAAAAAATTTAACTTACCAAGCAGACCTGTCCCCAGTAGAGGGTTAAGTAGCTGTGGCACCACAGAGTTACTGTTGAGTTTAGCGGGACCAGGTGTATTCCCAGCATTATTAGATATATTCAGCAATGTTTCTGCCATTGACACCACTGCTGTCCCACCAAGTGTTGAGACAGTCAGTGCTGCCACTGCTGATGATGTAGTGGTTGTGGTAGTGGTTGCCTGGGAGGAAGTTGCTATGGAAACCTCTGGATGATTAGCGGTGTTGGCCGATGCCAAGTTCAGGACACCTCCCAACAGCTGGGGATTCAAGGCCATTAATCCTGAGGCCCCAGTGACAGCTGGGAGGAACAGGGGGTTAAAAGTAGTGTCACTGCCTGCAAAGCTTGGTATGGGGTTTCCCAGGGGGCTGGTTAAAAGGGTCTCAGCTCGACTGTTCTCTGACTGATTGCTTGGCAAATGGTCTGGTGGGGTTGTCATCTGTGTTAATGAGGATAAAGGGGTATTTTGCTGTTGTAAAAGATCTGAGATGGTCAAATTGAAAGATGGCAGGGGAAGCATGGCAGCTGCTTGGGCTTGGTTCTGAAGCAGGGCTGCTAAGAGCTGAAAGTGAACAGGCTGCAATACCTGCCCATCCAGGTCACTGGAGAGAAATGCTAAAGCAGTGTTTACATTCGGGTTGAGAAAACCTAAAGGGTGGAGGTTGATCTCAGACTTGCCTTCTCCTGCTGAAGGCTGGAGGATATTTAATAGATTCTGGTTTAGGAGATGCTGTTGATTCACTGGCAAAGAGATAGGTAGAGAACTGAGGAGGCTGGGGTTCAAGGGGTGTGGAAGATGGTTGTTTGAAGTACTGTTGGATGGAAAATGAAGTGCGTGCTCCTGGCCAACAAAAGGAAAATCGCTCCCAAGGGGCAGCTGACTCTGCAGTGGGTTTCCAGCTGCTGTGGCGACTATGACACCATCTTGAAGGACAGATGTTGTCTTTGTGATGGCAGGGTGGTTGGTGCCGGCTATGGCTATGGAGGATGAAGGTCCCGAACCGCCTAAAATGAAGAAAAAGAGGCAGTTATTAATTACGGATATTAAGGAAGGCAGTCCCATAAGCAAACACTGAGATACATTTCAATTAATTTATTTCATGTCCCCTTTGTCAATTTTAATCAGATTAAAATTTTATTCAGTGACGATCTGACAATTTTGAATAAAACTGAAACTTTTCTTTGTATTTCCTACTCTACTTTGAAAAGAAATACACTGTAGAAGTTTAGCATGTTAGGAAATAGCTATAATTATCAAATAACTTGCTAGTTAGAGTTTAAAAAGATTAGGGAATCTTTGTTGTAGTTCATTCAATTTGTAGATAAAAGGAACAAACTTTCAGTTTTCAACTATATTTTTTATGAGAAAAGTTTTTGATCTTTTAATATTAGTACATGCTTTTAGTGGGAAAAACTATAATGTTTTTGAAGATATGAAACACAAATAAAGAGCATGTATGGAAAGAATGAACAATATTTTGTGTATAGTTTTTTTTTTACTTTCCCACTTGAATAGAGATACATTTGTAGATATGTATGTGTGTGTTTATATAGATATAATTTTTTAAAACAAAAATCTTTTTTTAAAAAATAGAATCATGTTGTAGCTTTTTTCACTTATCAATATTATTGTGAATATCTTTCCATGTTAACTAATAATTCCAGAACTGTTTTACTAGTATCATGCATGAATGGATCATAATTCAATCAATACACAGCCATGGATTTTTGATCGCTTATGATCTTTTACTACTGTTAGCAACACTAATACAAGTATTTTTATTAATGTAACTTTGCCAAATTGCTCAACCATTTTCTAAGGACAAATTTCAGGGACAAAAGGATTTTCATATTTTAAGATCTTGGAATATGTATTATTAAAGCTGCACTCTACAAGAATTGATCACAAATACTTTCAATTTACATTTCTTTAAACAGTGTTATAACAATACTTATTTTTCCCTCCAACACTGGTTTATCGTTAGTTTTAAGTTTTAGTCACTCTGATAGCATGAAAATACTTTATACTAAAGATTTCTTAAATCAGGTAAGTTTTTATCAAGTAGCACTTTTTCTTGAAAGTTTTGAGCTGGAGATGAAAATTCAGGCCGTTTAATAATTAAATATATAAAATTTCAGTTCTTTACTATAATTTAGTTGTTCTCAATATAAGTTGTGCAATAGAATTTGGAGAACTTTAAAAAAGCAAAACAGTAAAGCCTGGACCCTATATTAGGCCAGTTGAAAACCATTTCTTGGGGGACAGTGTAGGCAGTAGTACTCTTTGAAATTAACGCTGGAGATTCAAATGTAGAAAGGGTAGAGAATCACATTCCCTGAAAAATGAAAACTTTTGCAAAAGTCTTCCCCTAAGGAGATGCACTGCTTTATGTAATACATACATTTAGCAAGTATTTTTATTATAAGCACATGCATTTAATTTTAATATTTCATAATTAAATTATGAAATATATATAGTATAATGAACAATACCAATGTTATTGAAAATCAAAAATAATTCAAACACGACTATGATGTCATGCCATTATAACAGACTTTATATTTGCCCATGTTACTACTGAAGCCTTGTCCAAACATACAGAAATATTTCCATAATTGCCACAGTAATACAGGTGTAAGCTTTATTCTTACTGTTTTCTCCTTAGAGTAGCAAATAAATTTTTTCCTCTTTGATATATAGACTATTAATATTTTTAACCATGAAGCATCTGGGTTGACCATATTTAAGGAACTATACTGATAGAATTTGATATTTATGTTTTGATTTTTTCATCATTGTACGTAATACAAGGATGAACATCTTTTTGCCTGATGCTTTTCCTTAGGAAAAGTTCCATCAATGGAATGATTGTCATGAGAATCAAAAATAGCTACTTATGTAAAAATCTATATAAATAAAGGGAGTTATCACTGTGAACATCATTATCACTAGTATTTGTGATTAGTAGTGGTGATAAATAGTAGTAGCAAATTTAAATTAACATATTCAACACATTTATAGAGTATCTCTATAGCAAGTCTGCAATTTTTCCCAGCTGCCATGGGCTGCATTTATTTCAAAGCTCTCAGTGTTTCATTTAATGAATGAGTTATTTTTTAAAAACCCACTTTGAAAATTAAAAATATTTATGAAATACTAGCATGAATTAATGACTATAACCATAAGACTATGGTAAGAAGACATACCAAATATTAACTTGGAGTTAAAACAAAACATGAATACCCTAAACATTTCATTGCTTCCTAAATCTTGTTGCTGTTTCTATAGACATTAAGCTTGATTTGCATTTGCAAATTGTCATTTAAAACAAGCTAATAAAAAGTCTTATTTACTAGTAATGACTCTTCCGGTCTCCTCCCCACGTGTTGTGTTCCCCCCCTCCTCCCCTGGCTAAATGATAGGTGACATATTTAAATATACAAATCACTATTCTTCTAACCACAGAACACTTTTTCAAAACTCTCTAGCAAAGTTCTCTAAATAAAGGATTTCCCTACCAGTTATTATTTTTTAAATCTCTATTTCTGAGAAGCATTTATACTTAGTTTTCAAGGCAATAGCTATTTAGGAACATTATTCTACAAGTTCCTCCATTCAAATATTCTTGAGAAGTAACACTAAAGTTAGTTACTGTGGATTCAAGAAGCTGTGAATATCACAAGTTTGTTAAGGGTAACAAGTGGATCAGAACCTAGTTTTTAAATTTTCAACAAATCAAGTAAAAGGTATATTCTACTGGACAAAAGGAGAGGAATAAATGCAAAACAAGCTCAAAGCTTATGCAAAGTTAACACACAAATTTCCTGTCTCCTTTTTCTCTCTTAAATATTCATTTATTGAAAAATGAGCTTATTTACAAGCCAGGAAGTCTTTAAGCTCCTTTCATATAGTTAGTGTAATTATAACACAATATCCTAAGAGTTACAAAAAAGGGGACATTGAAAGTGAAGGTATCAGGAAAAACTATGCAGTTGGAAACATGTGATAGGAGATTTGAGAATGAAAGACAAAGGGATTCTAAGTGCAAGCAATTAAAAGAGACAAGATAAAGTATAAGAAGCCTGTGTTTTCTCAAAATCAAGAAATATGATTAAAAATACTGTATCCTGATATATCACACACCCTGGACTTTCTACATGGTTAACCCTGCTATCTTAAACAAGGAGTGAAGAGATTTGAAATTATCTTTCTACACTGTTACATGAAAAGATCATCTATTTTCATGTTTTTTGAAGACCTAAAACAATCTCCTACATAGTTTACACGAAGTTTGTTGTGTAAACGAATATATTAAATTCATAAAACTTAAGACTCTTCCTAGAAATCAAGTAACTTGATTCTTGAGTGTGAAGCTGTTTGTGAGACTATACTGGGAAAGACTATACTGATAGTGGAGAAAATGTAACTGACTAAAAATAATATAATTAATAATTTGAAAATGCCGAAAAAAAAAAAAAGACTATTTTTGGCCAATGTTAAGACACAGGGGCATGAGACATGAACTGGAAGATGACAAGTTACTTTAGAGAAGTTCCAGGTCTTTTAAGAAATTAAAAGTGACCTTAGAGAAAAGAGGTCTATCCTAAAGTATTCTGAATTCAGTCACTCATTAATGTTTGAAGTCAAAGGAATACGTTAAGTTGAATGAGTAAAAATTTATAGGTAGAAAGCAATTGGAGACTGCTTGTATCTGAGCTACTTAATCTTGAGTAGGCATTGTCTTGTGAACTTTCATATTTCTGCATAAAAACCTTATAGTCTGTTGAAGTGTGTGTACCAGTCTTTTTTTTTTTTTTTTTGCAGGCAAGATGTTTTGTGCTAAATGTAAAGAAAGGGATAGATGCTAAGAGGTTCTTTTTTTCTTCCTTTTTAAAGCAAATTATTCACTGAAGATTTAGCACTTAACAAAAAAGTAGCTGTAGGTCTGGAACATGAGTAAGTTGAAAGGGTCTTTTATTTGGAAAAATTGATCATTTTACACTATCCCACAGAAACATGAATTGGCACAATTTCTGTTCTCAGTCTCTCCTGCTTTGAAAGTAGTAGAAACCTAGAAAGTCATGCAAATAAATTTTTCTGGCATGAGATCATACACCTAGACACCTAATTAGAAACTGAAGTAGTCTTATACAATGAGGAATCCACAGTGGTAGCTTGTCTAGTGGGACTGATTTCTGCATAGGAGTAGCCCTTTTTGGACATATATTTAATTTATGATGTGTGTGAAATAGGATCAATCAAATTTTTTTTTTTTTTTTTTTTGAGACTAGGTCTCGCTATTTTTGCCCGTGGAACCGCAGGCTCTCATTGCCCGGGGTACCACAGACTCAATCAATCCCCAGCCTCAGTTTCCCAGGTAGCTGGGATTACAGGCTCGTGCCACCACGCCCAGCTATTTTTTTTGGAACTAGGTCTCCCTACGGCCCCAGGCCGGACTCGAACCACGATCCCTAGCCCCGGCCGCTTCATAGGCTGAAGCTTACAAGCACAAGCCACCGTGCCCGGCCTGGATCAATCAATTTTTTAAAAGGGGTTTTTCACAGGATCTTTTTTATAATGACTAATTTCATTCTTGTTATGTTTTCTCTGCCTCACATAAAAAAATTGCTTCTCAAAACAAAGGTAGTACCTATTTTTTAGATCTATTTTTCTTCCTGGTTACCAATATTCTTTGAGAAAGTCATTGTTCATGTTATGCTAACCATTTACATGACTCTTACAGATTTATAATATTTTTGATGTCTATTTATGTATACAAGAGAAGGCATAAAGTTCATACCAAATGGACTTTGGTATGAGATGCCTTTAAAATATCATTTTATCACTCTAATAAATGTTTCCAAATTTGAGTTACTGTATCTTAGAAGTTTCTTTAAATTGACACATCCGAATATTGATTTTTTTAATCTATAAAATTTAAAAACCTAAGAAATGAGTCATATAAGTTATTACTCCACCATTTCACTTTTATCATTTCTTTGGCAAGTATATTATAATTGCAAATTGGGTCAGTGGTAATCCTTAGTAAAATTGAATGCATCTAGAAGCAAGAGAACATCTCATGCCCTCGAGAGTTTAATAATTAGAATTCACTTTTCAGTTCCATAAAAGTAAGTATAACTTTCTTTTCTGTATTTAGAGTATTAAAAAAAATTGAAAGATAATCTTTATGTCAATTTTTCCAGCAAAATATTATTTTTCCTTAGTAATATGTATTTGCAAAAAAAAAAAATCAAATTTTATCATTGTGCTTTGGAGGTTAATGTAAATTCTTAACATTCCTTTACTAGAAGTGGGGAGGAAACAGTAGGGACCAGTGGTTCTTTGTTATCCATAAGGAAGGCAGGGAGGGACACAGAATCAAAGTACTTAGAAGGAAACAAAGAGGGGGAAGGGCTCAACGGCAGTTATTGAGTAATGTTCTCCAATCTCAAAAGGGGCCAACTTGCTGGAGAAGAAGAAAGAACAGTGAAATGAACACAGCTTGAATCTTTGGATATGAGGACTGAGTAGTTTTGATTATTTCCAGGAGGTCTGTCTTGGGGTAATAATGAAAAGTGATTTCTTTTTTTTTTTTTTTTGCTACTGATGATTTTTATTTCCTTTTTTAATACATATTTATTCAGAAACTGCTAGAATGAAATATGAAGGCTTGAAAATTTTCATTATTTACTCAGGTAACCAAGTTTAAAAAAATTTTTTTAAACAAATGCTTTTTATCACATTCTCCTTACTATTTGTTCTAAGGAAACACAAGTTGAAAAAAAGACTAAATTCCTTCCTTAGTAAGATTTCTGTTCTTTGACTAGATATTACACTAACAAAATGTTTTTACCAATTTTAGAACCAAAATCAGAAGTTTTATTTCCATTTATTTGATGAATAGAGCAAGTTGTTTCTAGATTAGTTAACTTTGTTCCTTGTCCACTGTATACATTTTATTTGCAGTGCTAAAAGTACAAGTAATATTTGCTATGTTAACTACTTCTCAATATTCTGACAGTGGCTAGACCTACTGGGGGCTGCAAAATCAATTTAGTATCTGCCAACTAGTATATATATTGATGCAGAAACTAGGAAAGAGAAAAATGACATTGCCTAGTTAGGGTATTAATTTATGGAAATTGTTAACATATGTGAGTACAGGATCACGTTTTGTTAGTGGGTGAAGAAATTCCATAGGTAGGACTGTCATCAGAAAAACAGAAAAAGAACAGAATGGGATGAATTTATCAGTGTATCACATGTATTGTTTATTATACATTAGGAATGTATCTCTAGTGGACTGTAATGAAAGTTAATTTCTCAATGTGAGAAAAAATATGGGGAAACACTGCTTTAGATCAGACTTTTGATTTGCTTAACTTTAAGGTGGATGGTCTCTGGAGCTGTGCTCCAGAAAGCAGATCTATCAGACTGTAGTGTGAAAGGAGTTCTACAGCATAGGATTTCCTGCTCTAGGGTATCTGTGATGGATACTCTCTTATACCTGTACCATTGGATCTTCAGTAGATATTCCAAACTTCCCTGGACTAGTTCCAACCCCAGGAGCATCTCAGCAACTCCTTCAGACTTCTGCTGTTTAGTTCCATTTTAATCTGTAAAAAGGTGAGTTTGAATTTGCAAGAAGTGTAATTCCTAGAAAATAATTTTTACTCTTTGCTTGGTTAGTGTTAGTACTATTATATCTAAGTTCCTAAAAGATTTTATTACTATATGCATGTGGAAATGAAATTTATTTTGATGACACCATAGGAATATTTTAGGCATTATTTTTAGTAAGTCATAATTTGTGGAGTTAAGACTACAACCTAGAATTTTGGTGATTTTTAGAAGTTGCTTCCATGTTTTCAGACCACTTGATTTTAGTAAACAATAACCATTCATCTCCTAGAGAAGAATTTTCTAGTCATTTTAAAAGTGAGCTTAGTGTATTGCAATAGAATAAAGTTCTTTTAATTTGCACATTGGGACAATTTATTTCTTGAAAGATACAAGATAGGTCATTGAATCAGCAAACATGTCATAACACTATGAGTTCCGTTATCACCTTTGATTACACAGACTCAATGTCTAAAGTCAAACATATTTTAACTCCTTTTGTACACAAGAAAACATTAAACCTGGAGTATGTAAATAAAGTGGTGTAACCCTGATATTAGGAAACTTCTTAAACAGTAAGGCATTGTCTGTTTTAAAAATATCTTACAGTAAGGAAATGGCTCATTTTGCAAAAAAACAACTAAATGACGTAGATTTTAATTACACAATCGAGACTTTAATGTAACTTTGGTACTTGGTTAGAAAATAAGAGCAACTTTTAACCTATTAGCTTTGTGTATGGGGTGAAGGATAACAGTCTAGGTATTTAAGAATTTGGATGGAAACTTTCAAAAATAACTACTGTTAATTCACTCACAACTTTCACTCTCTATAAGATTAGAAAATTATTTCTACATTAACTTCCCACATCTAAAAGGGCTATATATATATATATATATTTTTTTTTTTTTTTTGAGACTAGATCTCACTACTTTTGCATGTGGAACCACAGGCCCACCTTGCCTGTGGTACCAGACTCAAGCAATCCCCAGCCTCAGCTTCCCAGGTAGCTGAGATTACAGGTGGATGCCACCACGCCCAGCTATATATTTTTTGGAACTAGATTTCACTACATGGCCCTGGTGGAACTTGAACCACGATCCCTGGCCCTGGCCGTGGCTTCCTAGGCTGCTGCTTACAGGCATGCGCCACCATTCCTGGTCTGAAGAGGGCTAATTTCTATATTATCTTCCATTGAGCATTTTTATCCTGTAATCTTTCACATGTAACTTCAGTGTAGGGAATAATTTCCCTTTATTTTCTTTACTGGCATCTTCTGAGAATAAATACGTAAAAACCCAAGCTCATTATTTTGCAGTTTTTTTCTCCAATGTGTTCTTTTGTGTTCTCACTACTTTATTTTCTTATACCTACCATATCAAAGCTTTTAAGTTTCAATCAAATGTGTTTTGTGCTGAAAGAAAACATTGTTTTCAGAGGTTAAAAATATACATAAATATTCACGAACATATTTATTTGTAGGTTTATTCTTGTTAATAACTACCTTTAAAAATTAAGGCAAATAAATGTTTGGGTATTTTTTCCTCTGACATAAACTTTTCCCTTTCAGATGATTGTATTTTCATGTGTCTAGAAGAGCCGATTAAATGCTATTATAAAAAAAGAGAATATAAAAAAAAATTTAAAGTGAAAGTGTATTTAATAACTATCTTTTTTGGAGGAAGGTCAGGTTCAGTTATTAAGTTAGCATAGTACTATAAATCTTTTGTTTCTTTGAAAATTGTGAAAAACCACAGAGCCATAGAAGGGACAGGTTCTCATGTGGACATTGGTAGGTCTTAGTCTTTTGCAGAGGCCCAGGTTACTGGCATGTGTGTTTTGTTCCATGGTCAGCAGATGGGCAGCTGTCAGAAGGTCAAGAAGGGATGGCCCTAAGGCAGTTTGTAAGTCAAGGGCACTTGATTTTGGATTCTTCTTTAAACCAAAATACCACAGGAAATGTGCTGGAACCATTTAGAAACTTGTCTCCAAAAATTTTAAGTTGCTTTAAATGTACACTTCTGATGTACTTCAGAACATACCTGCATTCATTAGTTTCAGTGTTTGGACTGAGAATCAGGAACTTTGGGGTTTCATTGCCAGATCCACCAGAGCTTTGCTTTACAACTTGAGGAATGTCACCAAGTATCCTACCGGTCAGTTTCTAAATCTGTTATATGAAAATATTAAACTTTACTTGTAATTTGATAACCAAAAAACTAATAGAAACCTGTAAACTTTATAGTGCAAAGTATTCAGAGGGCTTTAGTGGAAAGGCAATTTCAAAAAACCAAGTAGAATTAACAAAGTCTTGTATATTCTTAAGTTTTAGAAATATTTTTTAGAAAACACTTTGTATTTTTATCTGAATTGTTTTTTACTATCTTTGTCTACAATCCCTATACTTGAATTACAACGCATTTATAATGTGTGCCATAGAATTCAGATATAGGTTTAAAATCATCAATTTTTGGGTTGTTTATGACAGAAAAACTCTCTTTAAAAGAAATTTTTGAAAACAAATTACTAATCTCACTAAGCATTTTCAGAGCTGAGATTTCCTGTATTTAATTGATGCATTAATGTAACACTTCATTTGCTGCTTAAGAGAGTGAGAAAATGGTGTTGGATTTAGTAGGAAGATGTTTGAGTTCAGGGTCTATTACACAGTAATAGTACTGGACTGTACTACCTGTGGGTCTCTTTTACCCTCACTGTGCTATTAGGCTTGGACCTTAGAACTAGCATCTGCACAGTAACTTCCTTCAAACAGCTGTTGGCACATCACCTAATAGGTGAGTAAGGTAACACCATCTCATTAAAATAAATATGATTCAAAGGTGATTCACAAATAAAGGGCAGTTCTCTTGTAATTTTGAACATTTCATTTGCACTAACACAAACATTTCAGTCACTGTATGCTGTCTCAGAGTCCAGAGAAAGATAGAAGATTTTTATCTAAAAGTGCATCAAAAGTTTACAAACATGGCTTTAACATGCATCAATGTGCTTTAATTTACTATCTGTTAGATATATTTAAAGATTTTGAAAGTGAAGTGTTTTTTACCATTTAATGTTTCAGATGAATAATTTATGCAGCTGGGAATAAAATGGATTTAGAATGCAATAAACCTGAGTTTAAATCCTAATTCTACTACATATGACCTTGGACATTTATTTAAGTTCTCTGAGATTCAGTTTGTTCATTGTAAATGAGGATAATAATATCTTATACGTTGGAAAACTATACAAGTTAGGAATCATGTAGGTAAACTGCCTGGTACATAATATGTATTCAATGACAATGCGAAGTAATATTTCAAAAATAGAATGTATTTTTCTTCAACTATATTACTATATGCTAAGAATACCTACCAAAACTAGGGATAGCCATGACTGTCCTGCTGTCCCACTCTAAATCCTCAGCCATGGTATGTTTTTGATGGATGAATAAATTTCAGTGTAAATAACTAGCTAAATAATTACAATGACTGTACATTTGGTTGACACAGTTCACAGCATATCAAAAGCAAACATGGCATTAAAGATGTCTTCAATATTCAGCTCACTAAAAGTTACATTAACCTACCCATTTTCATAACCAGCTGCAGATCAGATTTATATTAATTAGTATTTATTTTTATTAGGTTTAATTTTTAAAAATTCTTATTTACCTATTTTTTTTTATCATGCATATGTTTTCTGTTAGCTTATACATGATTGGTCTTATCTGCATCATTACTGGACCTTAATTTTTGTTCCTTTCAGTCATTTATATGCTATTATTTTCCTTGCTAATAAATTTTCAACCTTAGTGTTTCGACACTCAGCACTGACACTCTAGAGCTGATGTTTTACAGAGATGCATAGAACAAGAAGATACATACATGTCCAAGGCTATATAAAATATGTCTAAACAACAATTAGAAGAAACTATATAAATAGGGTTGGTCTTTTCCTTTTATAGATGAATTGAAATACATCAATAAAAAAATACATACACTTTGTAATATGAACTTTGACCTGAAACAAAGTAAGTTGAGGTAAAGGGTATTAAGATTTAAAATTATACAATGAGACTAGATCTGTCTCATGCAAATGACTGAAGCTATGTTTAATAAATATGTATTTTAAAAAGTTACTGATTTAATATAACTTTAAACTGCTAACTGCATAAGATTAAATTTTCATTTGTGTGGAATTTTTAAAAGTATCTAAAAAGAGTATGAGTCATTGAAAAGTTGGAAGCCCCTTTGGAGTAAGGATCCTGTTAAACAGATAAAAAATAGCTTCATCAGATTATTTAAACTAAGAATATTAAGAAGGCACTGGTCATTTCAATAATCTTCTTAACCTTATATTCTTTTTAACACAAGAGATCAACAAACAATTTTTCATCAAATACTGACATCAAAACATAACACATAACACAAGTTGTGGAGGATGGCAGAAGTGGTGACACTAGAAAGGAAAATACTTGCATTTACTATCAGCAACAAAGACATATAGGATATAATTATTTTCCCAACATGGTGGTATAATACAGATTACAAATCTACATGATAGCTTATTATTAAAAGCCTCAGCAGTGTTCTCATATCCAGTAGCAAACTGGTTTTCAATGTCTACTGTTTTCATATCTGAATAATACTGTCTCTATAGTCTTTTATTTTCCTCCTTTTGTTTCCCACAAATCTCTCCAAATCACTAATGTTGGGTTTTTTTTCCTAATGTCTTCATGATCAAAATTTCCTGATGTCTTAATGAATTTACCTCTCTAGTGCTTCTTTACAGTTTTTCATAGCAATGTCTGAGGACACTATTGCATAAAATATGGTTCTTTCTAATGTGTCTACTTTTAAATAAATTTGTCTCCTTCATTAATAGTGAATGAAAATATGCAATAAATTTTGGTTCAAAACCTTGATATCAATGGCAAAAATAATGGTTTGGTCCTACAGGAAAATTGTAAAACAGTTTCAAGATCAAAAATTCTGGAAATCAAGTTTTCAAGCCTTTTTATTAGAGAGCTTAAATTAGTAACTTTTTTTTTAGAAAGGGAATAGCCAATATCCATTTTTGAATTTTCGCAAACAAATAATAATAAAGAATAGCAAACTAGAATAAGAAAACACATTAGAAGACAACTTTCTATTTCATACAGCTTCTAGTTACCAATTCCTATCCATTCACCTATTTCTGGTCAGCAGCAAGAAAAAAAAAAAAAAAGCCTTTTATTTTAGCCTTTCTAGGTTTTCCAAGATGAGCTTCATTTACCTGAATACAAATAAAAGCTAGGGGAAACGGCTTTTATATTGGCATAGACCAAGTACATGTCTCATAAACCAGGAAACCCTGCCTTTTATGGCTTCTTTTGTAATTTAGAGTCCATTGGTTATACAACCAACTCAAAGCCGAACAATATTCAAAATGACACAGATTTACAACAAATAACGGAAACACATGGAATCTCCTTGGCTGTTATTTTTTCTAATAGACAAATCCCTAGTATTCTGTAAATAAAGTTATAAATACTTAAGAAATGATGAGAATTTCACAATGGGGAAAGGACCATTTCTTATCATAATAAATATTTTGGTACAAATTTTTAAAAAACGTAGAAAAGTTTAGTACCTTTGGGTACTTTTTTCTAATAAAACCATACCTGCTTCAGAACTTGTTTGATTATAGCTGCTAACAATGCTGTTTGGTATCACTGGAGTGGAGGACGTTGATATTCTTGACTGAGGTGGATTGGGATGTAATGAATTTCCTAAAGCCATGCCCGACTGACTGAGCATCCCACAGTTCCCGCTAGCCTGAATCTGATTTATTAAACCTGCAAGATGGTGGTTTGGGACTGGACTGTTACTGTGAACAAAGTTAGTGTTTGCATTGTGGCAGTGCACGGCTTCCCCTCTTAAAGGTATGTTCTGTGTCAGTGAATTCTGAAGAACACTGGAGTTCATATTAGGATCTGTAAAATGCAGCTGGTTAGCAGAGCAAGGCAAAGCAGTATTTGAGCCCCCACAACCCGGGGTACTATTGCTACTCAAGTGAGAGCTTTGACAACTCATGGACTGTAGTAACTGAGACATTGAACTGATGGGAAATGAGCCCTGACCCTGCTTCCTTAGCAAGTCAGGTCCAGGTTTAGGAACTGCAGAACTATCCATTTGAGACTGTCTGAGCAAACTCAACACTGTGGTAGGTGGCTGTTTTCTTTTCCGCAATGAGTCTTTTTGCTGAGACATCAACTTATCTCTTAGTGCTGCTCGACCACTTTGCCCTTCACCTGTCGGGAGAAGCATGTTGGCAGTAGGAGGGAACATGGTGTTTAAAGTGCTATGTCCTTCAGTGTTGCCACTGCCAGCAACAGCTCCAGAATTGCTACTGCTGCTACTGTTGTTACCAGCAAGTTTGGTTTGATTTGCTAGCTGTGCTTTGGCTGCTGCTGAGAGTAAACTGCTTGCTGGAAAGGAGGCAGCATTGTGCTGGTTCAAGATCTGATTTAAAGGCATTCCCAGCAAACCAGGCTGACTCTTTACAGAACCACTTCCGGCAGATGCAGTAGGAAAAGCTGCACTGCTTGGGGTATTTAGTACGTTACTCATTCCAGCAATTAATGGGTTAGGGATATCCTTGTACTGATGATGTCCATCAGACTTGGTAGAAGGGCTTGATGGCATTGATGGCCTTGGGGACCCTATTGTTGACCTTGGTGACCTGGGTGGAACCTTAATACCACTACAAGTGGCCTGGGGTCCTAGAGGTGGCATCATGAAATTTCCGTGATCTGATGATGTGGAAGATGAGCGTGATCTTTGGGGCGATGCCTCAATCCTTCCAATTCCAGTCCCCATCATGTGCACTGGGGATGTCACTGGAGAAGGGGACAGGGAGGTTGAAGCTGAATGCTGAACTCTTTGTACATGACTCCCATGATTCATGTGACCAGGTTTTACAGTTGGCAGAGGGAGATTACTTGGCAAAGGAACAACAGCAGGAGGCATGCTTACATTCATCACAGGTACCTGAGAGTGGACATTTGAATGGAAACTAGTTGGATTAATGATAACAGGGTTCTGATTCACCGGTTTACTAGGAATAGGGTCAAGAATGCCAAGTGGATCTTTCTCAGATGTTAATGGCTTTTTCTGAAGAGCACAAGAAGGTGGAGGAGGGGGTGGTGGGCCTTGGGGTGGTTTGTGGTGGAACATTGCTCGTGGTATTTCCATATTAGTTGAAAAATTACACAATGGTTTTTTCATTACTGGACTCTTTGTAGTCAAGGTTGGGGAAAGAGGTATATTAGTCCTTCCAGCCATTGCACAGGATGACTGTACAGGAGAACCATGAAGCATTACTGATGGTGGAGAAAGAGGAGTCCTATTCAGGGGAATAGGACTAGAGTTGGGAGCTCCATGAAAACCAGGATTGTTTCTTGTAAAAACATCAGGGCTTCCAAGTGGGTCAGTCCTTGGAGAGATCGAGCCATCTCCATATATCTGGGAACCTGATGACGCTGGGCTGGGCAGGCCTCCATGGTTGCCACGGAATGGAGATTTTTGCCCATGTTCATTGCTGCCCAATCTCTGCCGGGGGTAGACAGGGTGGAGTTCTTGTTGCTGGCTTCCAGGCAGTTCTTGTACATATAATCTTCCCATGGCGTTTGATGATCCCATCATTAACTTGAAAGGATTCTTACATTCAGGCATTACAGAATTTGTAATTCCTTCATGAGCCTTATTTCTTATGGATCTTGGAGTTGCTGCCCGGGAAGGTACTACTGGAGTTGCATCTGAAGTGAAAGAGAGAAAAAAATTTGTTAGTAGCCTCAATTCTTTGATGCTGTGGGAGAAAAAGAAGTGAGAAAGGAGGAAGTAGAAAGAGAGGCATCTGGAAGTAGACATTTGCAAGCAGTTGTGACTCTCTGGAATTAAAAAGTTCTACATACCACATTAAACTATGACTTAGAAAATGTACATTAGTCTTCTTGAACTGATCACAGGTTATCAGTAACTGGTTGTTATGCTTGTTTACCTCTCAATTGTTGAGAAAAGAAAGGGATCTGGATCACTATATACAGACACTAGCCATTCTAACACTATTTAGAATAAGCAAAATCAAGATTGACAGAAATGATATTGTTAAAGTCTTCTTCAATTTGAATTTTTTTAATAACACAGTTATGATAGAAAGTAACAATTTATGTGGCATAATATTTTCTTAGGTGATTTAAATAAGTTGCCATTCTCATCAGAAAATCTGTTATGCTATGTGTGTTTTTTGTTAACTCACTGAAACCTCCTCTGGACAACTACAGAAACTTTTTTATGTTAACATTTATATTGTGAGAGTAAAAAAGTCTTGATTTTTGTGAATTACATGAACAGGATTCTGAGTCTTTCAAACGAGAGAAGAACAGTAAATGCAGTGATAGTGTGATAATGATTAACTTCACATTAAATCTGTAACATGCAATTTCTTTGCCCTTAGTCATTACTTGAAAAACAGCCCTAATCAACCAACTTAGGTAAAATATTGCAGTTCTTTTATTAGGACAGGATTTTTATGCAACATTGAGAGTGCTAAAATCTTTAGTACTAGGTTCCAAGAGTATTCTCTTTATACAGAGTGCACTGCACCCTCCCTTACTTTTGGAATCCTTTCAGTTCTTTTGGAGATCAGATAGCATATGGACAACAAAGGAAACTTGGCTCATCATACAGAATTTTCATTCTGTCATGTTAGATTTCTAGGTTAAAGTTTTTTAACCCCTATGTATGTCTAACTATTTTATAAAGCTGTACCTTTTAAAATAGGGATGGAAAATAAAGTTATTTACATGCCAGTTCCCATCAACTGATGCTGGCTGCCTAGAGAGCTATGTTGAAAAGGATGATGGGCTCTGGCTGGGCTGGGTGAGAAATGTCAATGAGTTTATTTACGGCACAGGAGAGAAGAGCAGCACCATCTCTATGCTGAGATAACATATTAGCAACTGTGCTTGGATTAAATTTGCCATCAGAGGTGTATTTACTCAAACTGAAAAGCGTGGATTGAAGATAAATATACTTTCCTACCTAATAGGTGGCATACATGTCACAGCATATCATAAAGATTTCTATTTCAGTGGTTCTCAATCTGGGGTACCCAGATGTCAATACAGGGTGGGTCTTTGATGTAAGAAAATGCAGTGAACCTATATACATATATATGTATATATATGTATATATATATATATATATATATATATATATTTTAATTTGGATTTTCTGTTTTTAGACTATTTGAGGTTCTTTAACAGTGTGATTTCTGTTTAAAATATATTAAAAGTTTAAAACCAATGGTATAAGAGAAATGCAAGAGATAATAATTGAACTTTCTTGTTAAAGAGAGATTTTTAAGGTTTGTAATTAAAGAAATAATATATAAAAATATTTGGGTTGCTGTGCTTGGCATATAGTGAGACTAAAGTTGCCTGTATTGATATCATTAACATTATTATGGAATTTACTCTGTCTTCTTTAGTAAGATAACCACTGATTTGTGTCTTCTTGAGTTTTTATGCAATTTAATGCAAAGGATAAGAATATGAATATTGGGATTTTTTCTATTCAATAAAAGAATTTAGAAAACAGCTGTGGTTTCTAAGGGATTTCGTTTCTACCTGGGAAAAAAGTTAATCATCTCTAAAATAACAGAACACTGAAAAAATAAACAAAAACCATGTAACTGCTTTGTTACAGATAGAAAGTAAAGTATTAACAAGAGTTGTTGAATGCAAAAGCTAGGCATCCTTCAAGTCCTTTCATGTCTATTCAAACAGATCTTTCAAAAGAATAAATAGAAACCAAAATAAAGGTGAAAACTACTATAAACTATCCTTAAGTCTAAATTAGTTAAATTTCAACCTTATGACAGTTTAATTTAAAGTTAAGAAACTGAAATGCTACCTGAAAGTCAGTAAAAGATAAGCAATTAAAGCAATAAAGTACACCATTTTAAAAGGAGATGGAGAGATAAATCCTATACTTGTACTTTTTCAGTATTTATTTTTAAGTTTAGTAATGAATCTTGTATGAACAGAATATTAAAAAGGGTCATATTAAGATTCTGTTAAGGTCATTAACAAGGCAATAAGACATACTCTGTAGACAGAGGTAAAATTGTTTGATATAATGTGATGTAAGACCAGCAGCAGATAAAAGCAAGTAAAGTACATGTGAAAGGTAATATGCAAATAGGAAAACAGAGTTACATCAATGTGAAGGGTAGAGGCAAATTTTAAGTAATTCATTACTACTAAACATGCCATTAAATAATTGGAATATTCTTTCAATTTAAATGTAGCTCATTAAAAGATAAAGGAAAATTACTAAAATAATTTTTTTCTTGCATATCTTAGCAGAGCAATTTTTTTCTGAGCATTCCTGTTAAAGTTTAAAGGTTGGAGGATTATTGGAAAGGAAATCTTCATTGCAAATTGTCAAATTTCTTTCTCCTTGCCCTCTTCATGTAAATTCTCCCATCCAAGTACTAACCAGGCCCGACCCTGCTTAGCTTCCAAGATCAGACGAGATCGGGCGCGTTCAGGGTGGTATGGCCGTAGACCTCTTCATGTAAATTCTAAGTGACTCCTTAATTATCTATATCATGTTACAATTCCTCCTCTGAGTGTGTAAGGTTGTCAATAACTTGGCCTCAATTTATCTATACATGATTAAATTTCCACTCAAGTTCCCAAGTTATCCCTTAAGTATGCTACAATTATTCTATGACAAATAAACTTCTCATTTACCTTATGTAATATAAACCCTACTATTTTCCAGGGTTGGTTCAGCTCTGAATTCTTCCATAAAGCCTTTTCTGATCAACACAGATTATACTTATCTGTATTTTTCAGAACTTGTAGAATAGTATTAATTATCATTTACAAATAAATACTTTGGCAGCTAACCATATTTTATCCATGAAGTAGATTGTAATATTTTTAATATTTTGAAAGACATTCATATTCTAGTCCTAACAAAAAAATAATTCCTAGTCTCAATTATAATTCCATTATTAATAAAGGGAATGGGTAGCTTACCAATGGAGAAACTGAATAGATGTAACTTCAATGAAGCAATATAATTTAACATCATTAATGTGGAATAAATGGAGCTTATAGACCTCCTAATGAAACCCTAACATCATTTACACAGTATTCTTATTGAAATGTGTTCAATCTGAGCATTACTGTCAGGACAACCTGAACTGAGGAACATTCAATAAAAATGGTTTGGACGATTCAAAAATGTTTATATCATGAAGATTTAAAAAGACTAGGGAGCTGATACAGATTAGATTTAAAAAATGTAACAACTAACTGCTGTACACAATCTTTGTGTGCATCCTGGATTAAAAAAAAGATTGGATTTTTAAAAAGTTACAAGAAATTATTTGGAAAATTGGAGAAATCTGAAGATAGATTGCTTATTGCATAGTAATGTTATATCAGCATTAAAGTTCTAAAATGTGATAAATAGATGGTGGTATATATGGGAGAATGTTTTTGTTGAAATATTTAACAGTAAACTGCAACAACATCTGTAATTTCTACAACAAAATGTTAGTAAATCTAGTGAAGGGTATCTGGGTATTCAATGTCTGTTCATGCAATCTTTTTGCAGCTTTGAAATTTTAAGAAAACGGAAGCATATATGAGTGTGTTGAGGAGGTATAAAGTTCATGCCAAGGTGATTTTATGTGTTTGATGAGCAGTATTAAGTGGGCTGAAAGAATAACACTGTTAATTCTTGACTAGTTGCATTTGAGGCTATCATACACTCAAATTTAGACCTAGGAAAAGGTTACATTTATTTCCTAAAAATCAATGGTACTTTCGCTTTTGTTACCTCAGTTCTATATATCTGCATAGGATTTGTATGTGCTAATCAGTGTTTATTCTGCTTGTTAAACTAGATGATTTGGATAAAAAACAATTTGGGAGATAAGTTTATATGAATTTTCCTGAGTTAATTTGCTATTTGTTATCAAGGAAAAAACACACATAACTTTAACATTTGTGCAAATTTGAAAAGTGGGTTCAGAAAATGGTTGGCAAAGTAATTTCTAGTGACTCCTCTATTAGGAGAGGAGTGGGGTTGAAAAATTCCAAAACCCATCACTAATTACATACTTGTTCCTCCTCCAGGACTGGTGAGCACCAGAGAAGGATGTGGAGCTTCCATGCTTTTATGAAGTGTGGCCACTGCAATGATTTTTCTTTTATGTATGCATAGCTTTGTGACATCTTCATCTGCTTTAACATCTTCTGCAGTTCTCTGTTTCACAGCAGCTCCAGGGTCAAAATTAAACACCTGGAAAAAGCACAGGCTTTGATTAGACTACATCTGCAAAAACATTAAATAAAAGATCTTCTTAAAGGAACATAGATTAAGCAATAAATCTGAATAAATCTTGTTTTTAAATTTAAGGAAAGCAACTCTATATAACTTATTTAGCACTTGTGTAGAAAGTTGTCCTAATTCTTATATGATCAAGATAAATATGTAGAAAGGAATAATGCCTGACAATGGTTCCAATTTTAGGTATTTCCTGATATTATAACAGATGACATAAAGTTAAAAAACCTTAAAGGCTGACATTACCATATGTCAATGTTTTCTTGACTTATTATATTACATTTTTACTGATTAAAAAAATCTATTACTATATCACTTCAAATATTATTTACTGTGTATATGCTTGTATTGTTCCAAATACTTTCTTTTAAGACACAAATAAAAAGAAAAAAGTTGTTTAGTAGATTTTAGCTCTAAACTTAGTGCTATCATAGACATTCAGAGAAAATGACTTATCCTTATAATAAGTAATATTTTATCACTTAAACTTTTTTTACTTTTTACCTGCAAAAGAGTAAAAATAGTTTCTGATTTTGGCTAGGAGGGTTCATTCAGTTTTGTGATTCTAGAAATATTTGTGGCAAATTAAACACTGGGTATTAACACCAGCACCAAAAATATTGCAGATTTAACAGTTACAGTAGAACAAGAAAATATTGCACTATTAAATGATGAAAATGAACACAGCTCTAATAAAAAGATGAAAAAGATGCCTTAAATAGCTATTTAATATGGATATAGGTTTGTTACCTCTGAAAATGAAACTTAGACTTGAACTATTTTCAATAATCTTTAAGCATTCCAAAAAGCATGCAAGACATGTAACCAGATAAAAACCTTAAAATATCTATGATTGAACTAATATAATAATGAAATACCAACTGAAGGAAAGAATATATTTGAAATGCCTGGAAAAAAAACCAAAAAACAAAACTGCTGATAGATCTATGGTGAATGGTTACCTTGGGAAGAATAAGAGGACATTCCAAGCCACACTTGCATGTTCCGTCAGTAAGCAGGTATGTTTTAACCTGCTCCAAGCAAGATAACAAAGACCCACTGGGACTGTAAAAATAGTTTAAGAAAACATCAGGAAATAATTCTGACTGCACATATTTATGAAAAAAGATAATTTACGTCTTACTGTCCTTAAGATAGTATTTTCCCACTCAGGAAAAGTATTTTCTTTGGTCAATATTATATTAGCTACTAACCCCTAGTCTTTCACACGGTCACTCCTTTTGATGCAAAATATTTCTCAGAAAAAATACAGATCTTGATAGAAAATTAAAAGTATTTTGAAAACAGAGGGTAATAAAGATGGGAAAATGGTACTCTTAAAGAAAAGATAGAAGCAGATGAGAAAGGAAGAAGAAAACTACATGAAAGTAATGATTAACATTTTACAAGATCTATCTTTCAGACCGTTAAAATTGCAGTTTAAGAATAGGTTGCAGGAAAACCAGAAGGATACTAATTCTATAAAAGTTGGAGCTAACAAATTATTCCCTTTAAAGTTGGAGACTGCACCAAGTTGCTCCTCTTAAAAACAGGTTTCTCATTTTCCCCCATTGCCCATGAATATCTTTGAAGATAGAGAGTGCAGGCAATCAAATGACAGTGAAGAGTCAAAACTGCACTGAGAGGGAGAGTAAAGTCAGGCAATCCCAGTGAGGTAACTGGGAAATCTTTCATGACTCTCTGGGTTACCGAAGTCAGTATGGTATGTGAGTTATTAAGTTCAGATCTACCAATTCAGATCATAGGATTTTCTATGAATGGACAATACACAGGAATTTCAATTAATATGCTAATTTTACAACTTACATATGATGCTTTGAAAATTCTGTATTTTCCATTCAGAATTTTTTTTTTTTTAATTTATGACTACCTCCCCAAACCTTCAGTTAAGTCTTTTGGTGGAATTTATCTAGAAAAAATACCCTGAAATTTGTATACAAAGCATTACAATATTGGGCGTAGACTATGCTGCTTTTTCAAAAACATAGATAGCAGTTTTGTATTTATAAACAAATGAGCTTTAAAATGCAACTCATGCATTATTTATTGGTATTTATAGAGGTGAGTTATGCATGTAGAAAATCTCAATTAAAATCCTCAACTTTGTCAGCTTACTAATTTATTTAGGCTAACAATTTTTCTTTACATGATATGCAATGAATAATAATTCCCATCTTATAGATCAGAGGTCCACTCCAGCGGTAGGACAAGGAGATGTCTTTGGAAGTCTGGTAACTTTTATAAGACTAAATCACCAAACACTTATGTGAAGAATTAATTAATTTTATGAAAAGAAACTGTCTAGCATTTTACAGTTTAAGTAAGCATATAGACTGAATCCTAGAGGAATTTCATTGTTAGATTAAACTTGACCAGGATTCCTGAATTCTAAGAGTGTGCCTCTCTAGACACTTAAAAAACACTTGCTCTCAATCAGTCAGTTGGTTTCTTGCTCTCAGCTGTAGATCTTTAATTAACTTTTGGGAGTAATAATTAATGTAAAAATAGTTACAAGTCTTATGGCACAGATAAAGCCTAGAAGATTGGAAGCAGGTGGGAAATTTAATGTGTAGCCTCAATGCCACCCTGAGGCAGGAGCAGCTGGAGACTAACCTAAAAGTTACAAGCCAACTGCACATTGAGAAGGAGCTATAGGAGGCTCAGCTATGTTTTCAACTAGTAATTTAACCATTTATTTACAAAGGAATCAAACCCATTCTGGTTTAGCTTATTTGAAGGCAAATAACACCTTTTTTGGGCAAGGTTAATTTCTAAAATCTTAGTATTCAGATTTGATTATTTTATAATTCTCACTAATTGACAGTAATATGAAGTAAAATATAGTCAGACTTGGGAAATCATGAACAAGATAAATGGAAGATACCCAGGCTTAATGGAATATAAACTTTTAGCAATCTAAAGGTGGATTTATCTTTCAGAGGCATTAAGTAAAAAACTAAATTATGAAGATTTCAGAGCAACTTTCTCTAAGAAGAATATACTTTCATGTTACAAACTAGAACAATATGTATGAACAATAATACTAATATCATGCTACATTATTTATATACCAAAGTATTTCTGGCAATGTGCTAACAATGTGTTAGCAGTGGGAAAACTGAAAAAAATGATTGCCTGAATTCTTATTTATCACCAAGGGATGAGTTCCACATTCCCTGCTTCCTGATCCCTTTGTTCCAATTAATATAAAGCAATGTTTAATACTAAAGAAACAAAAAACATATACACAGAATTCCAGTTATAATTAAATTTACCTCAGGAAACACCTTACACAAAACAAACAATGCAGGACACAATCTGAACTGTTTTCTTAATTGTTATGGCTTTAAGTCATTTGTGTTACTGAAAAACATTTCATTCCTAAAAATATATCTTTGGACAAATGGAGAATCCTGAGATATAAATAACCACATTCAAAGTAAAAACACCAAAGTAAAGATGCAATATGCAATGTAATCTTTTTTTTTTTTAAAAGTTATGTCTAATAGTTTCAAAATTACATTCAATGGGCCGGGCACGGTGGTTCGTGCCTGTAAACTTCAGCCTATGAAGCGGCCGGGGCTAGGGATGGCGGTTGGAGTCCTGCCTGGGGCCTGTACCAAGACCTAGTTCCAAAAAAATAGCTGGGTGTGGTGGTGCTGTGCCTGTTATCCCAGCTACCTGGGAAGCTGAGACTGGAGATTGCTTGAGTCTGTGGTACCACGGGCAACGAGAGCCTGAGGTTCCATGGGCAAAAATAGCGAGACCTAGTCTAAAAAAAAAAAATAATAAATAAATCAAAATTACATTCAAAGAAGGATTCTTTGAGTGCATCCATATTTTGGTATATTAGTCTTTCATAGGCTTACTGAAAAATATTATAAAGAAGAAATTTAGGTGCTAATTATTTAATGATAATACCAAAAGTTCTGGCCAAAGTTTAGTTATTCCATTCATCTTGTTCTAAAAAAGATAACATGCCATCAAAATTTAAAAGGTCAGGTGTTTGCATTTTACTTGTAAGATAAAAGCCACCTCTATCATGACTTTTATTTTTACTTGTACATGTAAGGGAATAGATTAAAAACTGCACAGAGTAAGTGGAGGAAATTACTTTTGCTTAATAACAGGCATTAAGAAGTCTAATAACTGAAATACAAGCAATGCATAAAAATTTTCTCTAGCAACCTGAGGTAATTTATATTGCCAAATGAAAATACTTAACTATTTCTTATATGAAGTTAATTTATCTGATATTACTTGAAGTACTGTCAGTCATATTTTGTTCCTTGAAAGAGGAACAGAATCTACCTTCTTAGTGTTGGGACTACAAGCTTGCAGGTAACACAGGTAATAATAAAGCTCACCTGACATAAAGCACTCCATTTTGATCCACACGTCGCTGCCAACCCACAGGAACTTGTATAGCTGGAAGACCTCCATCCTTGTCCCCTCCGTCACACTCCTTGCCTCCATTCATTTTCTGTGTCTGCTTGGGACTCTCCAAAGATATCAGCAATAAGATGATATCCTTATATTACAGAGAGCATGGTGGCCTTCAAAAATGGCCAATGCAGCACAGTTTTTTTCAGACTGTACAAAATGCATTGGGAAGCTTCGGCTCAGTTTGGAACCAAGTCTTTGAAATCTGCCATAGTGGGAAAAAAAATCAGTTTCCCATTATAAACTACATTAAATAACCAAAATTTAATTCCTAAGGGTGGTGGTCTACATGGGTAAAAATGAGTGCTTTTGATTAAGGAAAATCATATTTACCAATGCTGGTACCTGTCTGAAGTGTAGAGGGGAGGAGTGTAATGTTTTAGTTCAACGTTGACGTTGGACTAAATAAACTCTACTGCTTAGAAACTGGTTTCATTTTTTTCAATGTGAGTCGATTAGTATTTCCAGGTACTACCCGCCTTTATAGGCCACATTCTTTAAACTTTCTCTTCATCTTCCAAACTGAATTCAAGATGTTGCACGTTGGTTCCTCTGATGTTTTCATGTCTTCAAAATTCCAACAATGTAGCCTGAAACATACAAAAATATGAAAATTGTATATTTAATGTTGAAAAAACAAGAAACTATACCATCAAAACCAAGTATCAAATTCAATTTGTTTTCTCTTTCCAAACTGATTTGCTTACTTCAACTAAACCAATTTCTTGCTCTTCACCACACGCAACTTTCTAATTATTATAGATAGAACTGTAATTATGGCATTACACATAATCACACAGGGAACTTGCTTTTAACTCACAGTGAAAACTGTCAATCACTTCATATGACCCAACAACTGGAAAGTTAAATCCAGTGACATTTTGATCACTCCTAATACTACATAACTCTCTTTTACTTTTCTAATCATCATATTGGTATAAAGAAGAAAAGGTTTCTTTGTTAAAGGAAATCAGCTTACAGCACTTTGCCACACCTGAGACATTTTTACTCCACTGATACTGAATATAAGCGGGAGTTGCTTTTTAGTCAAGATTTATAAATCCTATTCTATTAGATACTCTCTTAATTCCTTTATTGAGTCACAAGGTGCTGTTTGGGGAAGACATAATGGTTTCAAACAGCAGCATTCAATGAAAGTGTACAGTGCTTATAATAAAGTCATCTTAATGAAAATGTAATATATATATCTAACATACAATTTGTTTTATTGTTATTTGAGTAGGACTTGTGGTTTGCAGTAAAAATTTCAACCAAAATTTTATTTATAGATCAAAATATGTTAAAACTCAAGCAACTTAGTAAATGGAAGTGAGATGATAAAAATCTGAAAAAATGTTAAATCGACTTAAGATTTATATCAAGTATTAATTTAAATAAAATTTGATACTGCAGATAGCATTTCAAATAGGCATGGGTAAATTAATGAACAAAGTCCAACAATGTAAACAGATACATACTTACTAAGTCAACATTCCTAAAGGTCTACCAATTTAAGTAAGTCCCAAGCTTCCCATCCCCCGCCTTTTTTTTTTGATATCCATGGGAAAGGAAGAAAACGCCTTTTAGTAAAAAGGGCATCATATAAACAGGCAAATGCCTTAGTTCCATTCTTGGCCCCGAGACAGATTAAAGGTGCTTTAATGAAGTATCTTTCCATTTAGTTGAAAGTCAGAAAACATAGTTCTGGCAGAAAGGTGGAAAATATAGCAAAAGTTTGTTGGGAAAAATTGGGGATATAAACAAAAATACTAAGTAAATACATCTATGATAATGTTTTAAATTGGTAATAATTTCTATTACTGGACCTATTTCACTGTGTTGTCCACACTTTTCACAAAAATAATCCACTAGAATAGGGTTGTATTTGCTTTCCATTCACTGTGTCTTTAACCATCACCCCTGCTTTAACCATGACCCACATCATGTATGTGTTTATTCACATTCAACAGTCAGTGAGTAGTTATTAAGTAGTAAGTAGTATGTTCTGAAATGCAAAGATGGTAAAATTTCACTCTATCCAAAGCCCGTTGTAATACGTGGTAGCAGCTCAGTGTGGAATAAGATAAATGAAAGAGGAAGGGAGAAGGAGAGAGGATGGAGAGAGAGAAAAAGAGAGTCAACTCCTATTCTGAAGGAATTCCCAGCTTAGTGGAATTTCCAATGCTAATGGAAGATGTGAAAGAAATAGTAATTTTGGGTCCTTTATTATATAATAGTAGACTCCAATGACTGAATCTGTTTTTTTTTTTTTTTTGTAGTCTCTTTTCATGCTTATTTTATCACCGTGCTTTTCCTAAAGAAATCTTTTCAGTGGTCTCTGATCATTAGGTTGAATGGGCTTTTTTTTCCTCTACACTCGAGGTTTTGACCATTTTATGCCCCTTTTCATTTTTTTTTTTTTGTCAACAGATATTTGATTAAGTTAGTTACCAACTGTCGTTGAACAACAGGAAGGAGAGGGAGTTGAACAAGACAGAAAAGCTGAAAGTGAAGAATGAAAGTCTAGAGATCTATACGAAAGATATTTCAGTATTTGAGGACTTAAAAGACAAAAATTTTAGAATGACAATTGCAAAGAAACTCAATGAAGTTCTAGAGATTCAATCAAAGCCAGGTTTAAAGTTGTAGAAAAGAGATCCAGGAAGAGAAACAGTTCTTCACTGAAGAGAGTGAAACTATTTAAACAAAAAAAGAACAACTCTCTTTTCCATCATCTTTCCCCATGCCCCACAACACTTAAAGCATGAAATGAAACAAAACACATGAAAGAAACAGACAGATTACTAAGAGACTAAGCTGGCACAGGAAAACCTGGAACTGATGATACAAATGTATGAATGACCCAAGCAGTCAGTAGAGAAAGAAGTCACATCTAGAAAAAATTAAGAAAACCTCTGTTAAATAGAAGACCACATTAAAAAAGGAAAAATAGGATAATAGATATTATATTACAGAAGGTAAAGAGAGAGAGAAGGGAACAAGAACACAATTTGAAGACATAATAGCTGAGAAATTGCCAAATTTAAGGAAAGAATTATGAATGAATGTCCAGTGGAAAAATACTGAAATTTCTAAATGCTAAATGACATATACCAAATTGTTAAATTAGCAAGTCAATGATAAAAAAATGATCGGGAAAAAAATAATGCAATATACAAAAGAGCCTCAACCAAAAATTCATCAAACTTCTTGACAGAAACCCTTACTGTTTTTAGAAAGATTTAAAAGCACACAAAAAATATTATAATAAACAATAA
>PVHY01001573.1:135030-153222 GCA_004024945.1 Uropsilus gracilis | reverse complement strand
CCTTGGTTATTTTCTTCCAAATGCAACAGTGCAAGGAATAGCTGTGTTTTTGGGCACTTCATTCAACTCAATTTGGGTTTCATATTCTCACATGTAAAAAGAGGAGGTTTTAGAGGGTGAGTTTTAAAGCTCTTTCGTGTTCATTCATTACTGACAACATTTATTAATGTGGCTGTTTAAAAGTTCTTTGAACTTTGTTGAAGACCGATATAGAAGTATTTGATAAGGGGATGGCTTAGTGTAACATTCATTCAAGGTAATAGTCACCAAGGATGGAACACTTTTCAGTGCTGAAGAAATAGGGAACAAAAGTACAAAAAGTTTCTTTTATGAAGGTGGAACTTAAGTGGAAGGAGACAGAGGAAAACAAAACTACATGAGCATTAAGGAGTCTAAGAAAACAGAGTGTGTGGACAGAGTAACAGAAGGGTTACTTTGTATAGGACACTCAGAGAAGGCCTTTCCCATTAAAGTGCCATTTGATCAGAAACCTCAATGAAGGGAGGGGACGCCACTTCCATTGATAAGGTGGAGGGAATGATGTGTACAAAGGCCTGAGGCAGGAGTGCGCTTGGAGAGTACAAGGCAAAGCTTGGCAATAGGAGAGTAATTGAAAATGAAGGGAGCAAGTAAAGTGTGGTAAAAATTCAAATTTTATTCAGAATAGGATAGTGAGTCAAGAGACAGACTAAGAAGAAAATTGGATACGATGTGAATAAAATTTTGGTAAAAAATTCCCTTGCTTGCTGTCAAGAGAGTTGGTGTGGAGAGTGGGAAGGGAACATCAGAAGTAGAGGGCTCAATTGGAACAATAGAGTTGAGAGAGAGAGAGACAATGGTGGCTTGCAATAGGTTTTAGAGTGAGATTTCAAAAAATTCCAGAGGAAAACTGTGATTGGTTCCATTACCAACTGGATACACAGGATTGTATACAGCTCCTCTTTGAAAACTACAAGTGACCTAGAAGATGGAGTGGGAATAAGCAGTGGGTGTATATTACACCATTGTAGATATAAACATGAAAGCAACGAAGAGAAGACAAGAAAATTAAGACATGCTCCAAATTATTTCCTGAGACATTATAGTAAAGTCAGCAAAGAATATTAGATTACAACACAGTCATACTTCTTGTGACATCTCAATAAGGTGATATGCATTGATTACTTCTTTAGTCCTCAGTACTGAGTAAGGCAGAAGACATGTCACAATAAGGAATTAAGGTATCATGGTGCTGTTTTTCATTCTTCCTTTAATCTTGAAATGTTGACATTTCTTCCTTTTTAAAACACCCATCTCAGTCATGGGTGCTCTTGCTCTTTCCTCACAGCAACCACCTTCTGTTTGGAAAACCCTTGTATCTACTCTCAGAAATCCAGGATCCAGTTTACAAAGAATCCCACTGATTTAGCCAATGAGGAAATTGGCAAGTCAGCAAAGAATATTAGATTATGACACAGTCATACTTCTTGTGACATGGCAGTAATTTGACGTGCATTGATTACTTCTTTAGTCCTGAGTATGGAATAAGCCAGAAGTCACAATAGGGAACTAAAGTATCATGGTGCTGTTTTTCATTCTTTCTTTCATTACTGAAAGGATATGGGGGTGTCATAGCCTCAAAGAACAGAGCCCAATAGAGGACAGATCACTCTCTGTGGGTTCTCATTCACATATACAATTGCAAGATGATATAGGTTCAGGGAGAAACAGTGGGGCTTAGTTGACAAATGGAGGAGCAAAAAAAGATCCTAAGGCCCAGTTTCTCACCCCAGATAGTATCGACAGTGCTCAAAAGTTCTAAGCAAAAGGTTGCTCATCCAAATATGTATATATGTGCAATCAGTTAAAAAAATTAAAACAAACAAACAAACAAAAAAAACAAAAGGTTGTTTATCCAAGATGACACTGTCCCATCAGTCAAAGCCTAGAGCTTGTGGCATCCCAGCAAGCAGCAGGCCGGATCCAATTCATCTCACAGGAGCTGCTCATGGTGGGACTGTTAAGATGATGCCATAGCAGCTCCAGCAACAATCTAAAGGCTGGGATAGACAGCACTGGACACTGGATCAAACGGCCACAGAGATAGCTGCATGATCAGAAGTGGATAACAGCTTTCACAGGTGATCTGAACACAGTACTTGGTAGCAGGGGTCAATAGTACTGGTTACTAGTGGTCACTAGGAGTTGGTGTTAGAAACACTGTGTGACTAGCAAGCACTTTGTGAGCTGTTGGCCCACTCCAACAACAAACAGGTCTTTGAGATAACAGACCCAAGGCATTTGGTCCTCTTTCTAGGAAGCATTAGAGGTAGACCAGAGGCAGATGTGGCCAGCTCAGCTTTTGCAAAGCTCTTCAGCTTCTTTTTTCTTTGGAGGTAGACTGCTAGATGCTGCTTGTTTCTTCTTTGGAAGCCAGGAGTAGAGTCCTTCTGTGAGGGATCTGGGAGCCTAAGTGTCCTTTCTGAGACCAGGAAGAGAGAGAAAGAGGGAGAGAGGGAGGGAAGGAGGGAGGGAGGGAGGGAGGGAGGGAGGGAGGGAGGGAGAGAGTGCTCCAAATTGGCTCCTGCCTTGCCTTGTATCATCTTTCAGTGTCCCACAACTACAAGTCTGATTGGACAGTATTCAGTCCTATGGTTCACTGGACCATTGGACCATTTATCAACCAGTTGATAGCTTGCACCCGGTTGGTCCATTCTAGAATCCAGGCACCAAATTCATGGGCCTTGCTACTGCCTGTAGCTGGAGGGAACCACAGCACTGGAGCTGGCTCAGTGGGGCACCATGTTCCTCTTTACAGCCCCTGGTTCAATAGTAGGGAAACCACTGCTGTCCACCATCACTGCTGGTCTCTTCCTGCAGCCTAAGGCCCACTAAGGAAATTAGTGGCATGCTAGAAAATGCCTACTACCCTCTGCTGCTTGCACTGCCAGCAAGCAGCTTCTGGAGCTGGACAAAAAGGTCCATTGCTTTTCCAATGGCTCCCACTGCTTAAATGGCAGGGGGAAAATGCTGCCCTACAGATTGTGCTGCAGGGCCCTGGTTTTAATGTCAAGTTCTGAACCACCCTATTCACATGAGAAATTCTAATAGCTGATATATACCTTTGTGGTTTCTCATGCTTCATTTTTGAGAAATGTCAAGTACATATAATCCCTGCAATCCACAATATTTACTGGGATTGGAAATCACAGTTATTCTTTGTAAACATGTCCGGTATTTCAAATTGTATATCTTTTACCTTTTATGATGAAACACTTAATAACATGCATAAGAACATGCTGAGGTACGTATGCTGTCACATGAGCTCACACACACACACACACACACACACATAAAGCAAATATTGGCTTTCAGGAAATTTCTTTAGATCCCAAGAGAAGGCTGGGTTATTTATCTCTCACCTTCGTTGCCAGACTGTGACATTGAACAAGTCACTTAATCTCCGGTTCCATTGGCTGCCACAGCATTAAGTAGTTGAAATTTCTTAGCTCAGGCAACATCAGGCACAAAACCTACACATTCTGCAACTTCAAGGCCCTGGAGCAAATACAATGGCCATGTTTGATTCATGGCTCAGGTTAAACTCTTACCTGTAAATTTGTAGAGTTATTTAAGACTCTAAGAGCTCTAGAGCACAGCTTGTTTGGGAGAAATGCCAGCCCACTCATATTCAATTCAAAACACCTGCAATGGAGAAGCATAAATAAACAGCAGGTGCTTCCCCATTTCCTAAAAACAAAGTGTGAATCTAGCCTTCACCAGCAGCTAGATTTTTGCAAATTTTATCCCTCACACCTGCTTAAATTGGGGTCCATGCACCCTCACCCAAGTTAGGTTCAACTTCTTTTGACCATCCCAGAAGTGTTTATCATGCCTGTTATTCCTCTGAGCCACCCAGAACCACATTACATATCATTGGGATTCAGACAGATTTGGATCTGGTCTTAGAGGCCAAACTGAAAAAAAGAAAAGCAAGACTCATTCTACTACTATACTTATCCCTGCCAAGCAAGTCTTTAATGCACATGGCTTATTGGGGAGGAAAATTCTAGGTAAGTAAACAAGGAAAATTCTAGGAGATGTTAATTTTACCTGCCCTCTGTACTTACCTACTTACATCTGAGACTATGGTTCAGCAGTGGCATTTGGGATGTTTGCTTATTCTCATCTCCTGCAGTCCTTCAAGAAGGCAGGATGCCACATGCTATACAGATGTCAGCCTGCCCTGTCTGTACTTTTGATGATTCAAGGAGAGTGCTCAGGTCCAGCCTGGGTCTATTATATCTGAGTGAGACTCAGGCAGATAATTTTTAAAACATCCCCAGGTGATCATAGTGGCACATGGCTTGAGTTAATGTCTGTCTGATGATTTGTTAGAAGAGTAGACCCCTGACTGACTGCTGGGATTCCACCTCACTACTCCCCTCCATTAAAAAAAAAAAAAACAGGTTCATTAGGAAAAGGAAGAAGAAAAATAGAGACAACTGTATAGTCACAGGCAGGCAGAGAGCTACCTGGCATTTCTCTTCAGTCATATTTTATTATTCATAATAAATAAAATTTATTCATTCTATTGAACACATCTTACCATTTGAACCACATGAAACCTGAAAAAAAGAGGTAGGATTTTAATATATTTAACAATTGTAGCAAAAAAGAATCATCATAGAATCAAAGAATCATCATAATTTTAGATTTGATTGGAAATGACAAAAGTGGCAGAAAGGTCTGTGAACATTTGCATCTTCAAAAGGATTTATATTTTGTTGGTAAATTCTGAGAAGAGCAGAATTTAGGAAACTGATCTAGAAAAAGTTTACTGAAAGGATTTTTTTCCCTTTCATTTTTATTTAATCTTAGAAAACTATGAAGTGTGACTGTAGAAAAGATTCCTCTCTTGAATTGGGATCACACAGTGTTGTCACACTGGAAGGAGAGATGAAGAAAGGGAAGCTGCCCATTATATCTCACTTCTCTCTCCCAGCTCATGTATCCTGAGGTCCAGTCTCATTGATCAGTGGAATGAAAGAGAGCTAAATTAGCAAAGTTAGAGGTTATTGCAACACATTAGTGATACAATTGGATCATTGCATTATTGTATACTTATTGATAAGCCAACTTTAGATTTGAAATTTTCTGAAACTGAAGATGCTCATCAAGCTTCTGAAGGAGCTGAAATCTAACACACTTTATATACATTGTATATACACACACATTTGTATTTACTAGAAAATAATATGTATATAGAAATTACTATATATGCATAATTCATATCTCAGAAGACTAACATAGAGAGAAATATATATGTATATATACTTTTCCCTAAACCAATTTTCCAGTTCTCTTTTGTTTTTCAGTTTCTCATTTTACTGAGAAGAGAAAATAAACAGAATAAAATTACATTAAGGAGTGAATGATATGAAAATGAAATCCCATTTGTAATTAGTTTACCTACCTGTTGCATTTTGCTTTTATACTACATAATTTGATAGTTTGTCATTTGAAAATTAAGCTTTAGCTATAATTTTCACTTTGATATCCCTAAGTAGGTCATTTAAAATATAACCAAGTATTTTAATATAAATACCAAGTTTGAGTTATAGTTTAATATTCATAATTTCAATGTCCATTATTATTTGCATGTCTTTTCAAAGAGATGAGGTTAATAATTACAGTATTTCACATTTAGATTTATTTCATCTTTTCTTTCAAACACTTCTTTCATGTTAGGTGTAATAAACTGTAAGAATGAATTTCTAATGTGCTTAAATTACATATAACAGCTTTAGATTTGATGGTTCAATTATCCTGAAAGCTTGAGATTATAGTCATAATAACTGGTATAAATCAATTATCCTGAATCAGTTATCAGTTGCTGTGTAACAAACTATGCTAAAGCATAGTGGCGTTAAGAACCACTTTATTATGGTCAGGGTTCTATGCTCAGACACTTGGGCAGAGCATAGTGGAGATGACTTCTATCTGTTCCAGGATGCCTGGGAATGTAGACAAGGAGACTGGAAGATGAGGAGTGTCTAGATGAGCAGACTGGAGTCATCTAGAACTGTTTTTACTCACACATTGGATGGTGTCACTAGCTGTTGTCTAGACACCTTTATAGGGTCTCTCCATATGACTTTCTGATTAGACAATTGGAGAAATCAGTTTCCTTATACAGTGGTGCATTTTGATAGAAATACCCCAAGGCAGCCAGAAGGGGTTCTGTCACCTTTTATAACCTACTCTTATAATGAACAAAGCAGAATTTCTGTTGTAGTTGCAAAATCTACCCCTTACCTTGTAAGAGGGGCACGTAGGAAGGAAATAATTGATGTGACAATCCTTAGAAAATGCAATCTGCCACACTCCTATGTAGCGTTCCATGATGGGAGCCCTTTGACCCTCAGAGGCTGTGGGAAAAGGCAGTGTTGTTGGGGCTGAGGTGCCTCTGGTCCTGCCTCTGACATCCCCTGAAAGAAATACCATAGGCCTTTGCCTAGTATCTAAAAGAGTGGTTGAGCTGTTGATTCTTACCAACAGCTCACAAAGAGCTGTTAACACTGATGTATCTGAAACCACGTCCTGGTGGCCAGTGGTGACTAACACTACTGGATGGTTCTATCCAACACTGTTGACATGTGACCAACACATAGTATTTGGTTACTTTGAGAGCTCTCCACCACTTCTGATCATCCTGCACTGCCTCCTGGTTCTGTTGACCCTGTTGGTGTTTGGTACAGAGTGTGGCACTGTCTAGCCTGGCCTTTGTACTATTACTATGGGCTGTTGTGGTATCATGTCAGCAGCCCCACATAGGCCACTACCTTGTCCTGTTCTCATTGATAGGACAGTGCCATCTTGCACGAGTGGCCTTAGTTTGGGAATACTAACTATTGCAAACACCATTTGTGGTGAGAGACCTCACCACTTGTGATCTTAGAAGCTCTTTATTTTCCTAATCTCTACTGTTAAATAAACCCTATTGTTCCCTGAGACTGGCTTTGCAATTGAGCACATGGGTGAGCACTCATAGATGGCGACCTGATCCCTACATTGGGCACTGTCCTTTCACTCAGCTCTGTGATTGCACTGTTTCAGTTCTGAATTTTTTCCATTAGTTTTTTGAAACTTGACAAACTTTTTAAGCTTTCATATTTCTTGTTTTTGTCTTCCTTATAAGAAATTGGAACTGGCTACTAGGTCATGCACAAAACCAATGTTTCCACAGTTCACAGAGAGTAGGAAGCCAGGAAATTAGGAATAAACACTTACAGATTTTTATTTTATTTTATTTTTTAATTAAAAATTACTTATATATAAATTTCACATCATTGTATGCCCTGGGATTTACCACTCCCCCCACCCTCCCCACCATTCCCTCCCTACCCCCCGCCCGAAGTTGTGTGCTTCAGTTTGGTGATTAGCTTGTTTTGACTTTTCCTCATTGCTTTTGTTTATTTTTTCCCTATATTCCATATATTAGTGAAACCATTTGGTTTCTGTCTTTTGTTTTGACTTGTTTCTGCTAATATGATTTCTTCTAAGTACATCCATGTTTTCATAAAATCATCAAATTTGTCATTTTTAATTGATGAGTAATATTCCATTGTGTATATATACCACATTTTTCCCATCCAGTCATCTGTTTTGGGGTATTTAGGTTGCTTCCAAGTCCTTGCAATTATAAATAGTGCTGCGGTAAACATCTGAGCACAGGTGTCCCTTTGTACCCACATTGAGGTCTCTTTTGGGTAAATTCCCAAGAGAGCAATTGCTGTGCCAAATGGTAGTTCCATTTTCATTAATTTGAGGATCCTCCACATAGCTTTCCTTAGTGGTTGGACCGGTTTACATTCCCACTAGCAGTCACTTACAGATTTTTAAACAAATTAGGTTTCTTTTGTGACTTCCAACAACTGGTTTCTTAGAAGACTTGAACCTGATTCTTGTAGAAAGAAATTGGTGTCTTGTGAACAAACATAAATCAATAAATAAGTAAGAAAATAAAATAACAAAATTAACCTTATCAATTAACTTGAACAGAAAAAAAAAATAGTGTCATTCTGAGTGAGGTAGCTATTCATCACAGCTTGATGGTGAAGGCACTGGGCCAGATCTTGGTTTCCATCTTATTACCTTCTAACTATGTGACCTTTCACAAGTTGCTTAATAGCTCGGAGTCTTTGTATCTATAAAAGGATAGCTGCATAAATTATCCCATAAATTATTACAAAAATTGAAGAAGATGATGGATGGTATTATATTTTGCAATACATAGACTGTTCTACAGAATAATCTGAAAATAATAAAGGTATTTCTTAGTGTTTCTGGGGCCTTAAATGATAAGATGAACTTTTATCCTGGTAGTGCAGTCCCTCTAGTTCACATCTACATTTCTCTGATTAGCCATATGTACATTATCAACAAATTTAAAAATATTCTTCATATATTCAGAAATCATATATTCAGAAAGTCTTATATTCTTCAAAATATCCAGAAATCTCTGAAAGATTTCTGCTCTTGATCTGCTACAATTAATCACCTTTCTGCAAATCTTTGTTGATTTGAAACTTTATTGTACGCTTTCATTTAAGTCAATTCAAGAGCTACATCTAGTTTAACTTTTCTTATTTTTGGTATAGAATTTAGATATTCAGATTCCTCTTTGCATTTCCAAGAATCTACTCAAAAGAGGATTAGTTTTCCTCCATTTCTCCTCCACGCTGGGCCTCTCGGCTCATCAAGTCTTTAAACATTCACACAGCTGAAACCTGTTACCAAACCAGCTCTCTGCAGATCACAGCACCTGGCTCTCTGTCCACGTTATTTCTCCAGAACTGAGTATGGAGGATGCGCTTAAGAATAACACATGGTCTCTGCTCTCTGATGAATGGCTTGTTTATGCTATCAAAGACTCCAGGGTGATTGGCTGAATAGGGCAAGTCCTGTGGGAATAATGGTGTCATGAAAGGAACTATTCCAGGAGATCCCTCATCAGTAGACTAACTTTATAAGTGCAGAGAAAGGCACAAACAGTGTATTTTAGCAGAAATTCACAATACTTCAACATAAATGTTCCTTTTGAAGTGCACAATTTAACACATCACCTCAGTTCTGGGCACACAGTGGAATTGCTTAAATACATAAGAATCCCTGTGGGTGAAACCCAGATGTTGGTATTTTTCAAATTGCTCAGGTGATTGCTTGTGCAGTGAAGGTTGCAAACCAAGCTATGGCCAGGGGGCTGTTTTCATATTCATTAATACCTGGCTACTCAAGTGTGTTCCATGCATTGACAGCATCAATGTCACCAGGGAGCTTGTTAGAAATAGAAAACCTTGGGTCTCCTCACCACAGATCTTCTGAATGAGAACCTGCATTGTCACAGTGTTTGCTGGTAATTGTGTGCACACTAGAATTTGAAAAGCACTGCTCTAGTAAGGAGACTCTCAAGCTTAGCCACACATTAGAACTGATTTAATTTAAAACCCAGAAGCTCATATTTATTCAGAATAAGAATCTCTGGGTGTAGCATCTGAGAAAATTCAGCGAATGAGTCAGTTAACAATTGCAGATGCTCACGACTATATATTTATCTATCAGTCTATCAATCTATCATCTATCTGTTTGTGTATCTGTCTGTCTGTCTAATCTATTTGCATAAAACATGCTGTAAGGGATACAGCCTGCCATGGGTGCCAATTGTAATATAGGCGGTCAGGCTCACCAATCTGCATAGGTTCTCTATCAGGTCTGGCAGTTACACAGATACACTGGGCAGGAAAGTGTAGGGACAGGGTCAGGGTTGTGGGGAGGGATGAGTTGACCTGCCTTCCAGCACCCCAGGAATCTTTACATTCTTTCTCTGGGTTCTCTCTCTAGAGACCTCTCTAGCGCTCTCTTGTGCTTATGCTACCATCTCTATGTCTGCTCTGTCTCCCTTTTATCCTCCTCTCCTAAACCCAGTGTGCCCACCTATACATGTGCATACCCACTGAACTGCACAATCAGGGGGGATATGCAATAGCACAAGTGCTGATTAGACAAGCTAATGGAGGAAAACACTGACCAACTTGTTTACATACACATGTCTTGACTCATCTCTTTAACGTGAAACAAGAATTAAATTACAATGACAGTAGCAAAGATAAGAAGGATAAAATCTGACTCAACAATCTTTCTACTTTGGACATTTTCTTCTTAACCTTTTGCAGTTATGCCACTTATATTCTAATCCATACTAAATTTTAGCATTACTTCATTGCAACTTCCCAAAGTATTCAAATTAGTTTATTAAAAAAATCTCTTGTACTCATATTTCATTGTTTTATATGACACAAATAGCTTGTATAATTTTAAAAACTGGAAAATAGGGCAAAATCAAGCTTTGGAAGAAATGTGACTGGTTTTTGATGAGGACAGAACTCAACTTTTGAAGTAAAAGGTGATGGTCTGGTAAGAAAGTAATCTTTTATTTTTTGGTTGTTCTTTTTTTAAATTTAATTTAAAGTTTTTAAATTTGCATATATGTAAGTATTTATATTTATATTACATTATTGCATTATTGTGTACCTCAGGGCTTTCCCACTTCACTAACATCTGTTAAACATCCTGATCTTCACCTCCCCCACCTTCTTCCCCCTCCTCCTTTCTCACTCCATTGTTCAATCCCATTAGTTATTTTTATTTTTTCTTATTCATTTGTTTGTTTTTTCCCTATATCCATCATATAAGTGAGACCATCCTGTATTTTTCTTTTTCTTTTTGACTTATTTCTGCTAATATGAATCTTTCTAGTTCCATCCATGTTGCTGTGAATGACATGTGTTTGTCCTCTTTGATTGATGCGTAGTATTCCATCATGCATATGTACATTTTTTTTAGCCAATAATCTGTTAGGGGGCATTTGGTTTGTGTCCAAATCTTGGCAACTGTAAACAGAACTGCAATAAACATGCACATACAAGTGTTCTTTTGACATACAGGTGTTCTTTTGAATTAGTGTTTTCATGGCCTCTGGATAGATTCCCAGTAGTGGGATTGCTGGGTCAAATGGTAAGTCCACTTTCAATTGTTTGAGAGTCCTCCACACAGTATTCCATCGTGGTTGGGCCAATTTGCACTCCTAACAGCAGTGTAAGAGAGTTCTTTTTTTTCCACATCCACATCAATACTTGTTGTTGTCCATTTTATTTATATGGGCCATTCTTACTGGTGTAAGATGGTATCTCAGTGTGGTTTTAATTTGCATTTCCCTGATTATTAGTGATGTGGAGCATTCTTTCATATGCCTATTAGCCATATGTATCTCCTCTTTGGTGAAATTTCTTTTTAGTTCTTCCCATTTTTTGACTGGGCGTTTTGCTTTGTTTTTGTAAATTTTGGTGAGTTCCTTGTGGATCTTTGTTATCAGACACTTAACACTTGTATGGAGGGCAAATGTTTTTCCCATTTGGTTGGGTTTCTTTTTATTTTATTGTCTATTTTGCTGTACAGAAACTTTTTAGTTTGATATAGTCCCAACTGTTTATGTTTTCCTTCATTTTTTTTTGCCGGATATAGTTGTTTCCAAAATGGATTTCTGAGGTGAAATTCATGAAGGGTTTTGCCCAGGTTTTCCTCTATGTATTTTACAGTTGCAGGTCTCACTTCCAGGTCTTTTATCTGTTTTTGAGTTAATTTTTGTATAGGGTTTGAGGGGGTTGTCCTGGTCCATTTTTTTTTTACATGTTTTGATCCAGTTTTCCCATCACCATTTACTGAAGAGGATTTCCTTGTTCCAGAGTGTTTTTTGCCACTTTGTCAAAGATCAGTTGACCATATATGTGTGGTTTTATTTCTGGGTATTCGATTCTGATCCATTGGTCTTTTGTCTGTTTTTGTACCATGCTGTTTTAAGTATTTTGGCTTTGTAGTATAGTTTGCAGTCTGGAATAGTAATACCTCCATTCTCTCTTCTGTTTGTCAAAAGGGTTTTGGCTATTCAGGGTCTTTTGTTGTTCAATATGAATTTCAGTAATTTTTGTTCTATGTCTTTAAAATATGTCAATGGGATCTTTATTGGAATTGCATTGAATCTGTAGATTGTCTTTGGTAGTATGGCCATTTTGATAATGTTGATTCTTCCAATCCATGAGCAGGGAATTTCTTTCCATTTTTTTAACACCATCTTCTATTTCTTTTAAGAATTTTTGTAGTTTTCTTTGAATATGTCTTTTACTTTTTTGTTAGGTTTATTCCCAAGTATTTGATTTTCTTCAGTGCAATGGTAAATGGGGTGTTTTTTTTTTAATTTCTTCTTCTGATTGATTCTTTGCATATATGAATGCTGTTGATTTTTGTGTGTTGATTTTGTTTCCAACTCCCTTACTGAATTGGTTTATTATTTCAATTAGCTTTTTGGTCAATTTTTCTGGATTCTCTACATAGAGTATCATATCACCTGCATATAATGATAGCTTTATTTTTCTTTCCCTATTTGGATTTCTTTTTGGCTTTCTCTTACCTTATTGCCATAGCTAGGAATTACAGAACTATGTTTAAAAGGAGTGGAGAGATTGGAAATCCTTGCCTGGTTCCATATCTTAATTGAAATGGGTTCAGTTTTTCCCCATTGAGGATGATATTTGCTGTGGGTCTGTCACATATAGCTTTTATTATGTTGGGGTATGTTCTCTTTACATCAATTTTTTTCCAGGGTTTTCATCATGAAAGGATGCTGAACTTTATCGAATGCTTTTTCCACATCTATTGATATATGATCATATGGTTTTTGTTTTTCTCTTTGTTGATGTGATGGATTATGTTGATTGATTTTCGGATGATGAATCATTCCTGTACCCCTGGGATAAATCCTACTTGGTCATGATGGATGATCTTTTCTATGCAATGTTGGGTTCGTTTTACCAAGATTTTGCTTAGAATTTTTGCATCTGTGTTCATTAGGGAGATTGGTCTATAGTACTCTTTTATTGCAATATCTTTATTTGGTTTTGGAATTAGTGTAATGTTTGTAGTGTAAGAAGGTACTTGTTAACTTCCCATCTTTCTCTATTTTTTGAAAGAGTTTTAACAGTACCGGTATTAGTCCCTCTTTGAAAGTTTGGTAGAATTTATTTGTGAAACTATCTGGACCTGGGCTCTTGTTTTTAGGGAGAGTTCTGATGACTGCCTCAATTTCACTGCTTGTGATTGACCTGTTTAAGTTTTCTGTTTCTTTGTTGTATAATTGTGGATGATGGGATTGTTGTAGAGATTTGCCCATCTCTTCCATGTTGTATTTCTTTGCATATAGATGCTTGTAGTAGTCTCTAATTATATTTTGGATTTCTGCTGGGTCTGTTGTAATATCTCCCTTTTCATTTATGATCCTGCTTATTTGAGTTTTCTCTTTTCTTTGTAGACCTTGCAAGGGGTTTATCAATTTTATTTATTTTTTCAAAGAACCAGCTTTTGGTTTTATTTATCTTCTCGATGGCCTTTTTGGTTTCTGTTTCATTAATCTCTGCATTTATTTTTGTTATTTCTTGTCTTCTGCTGGGTTTTGGATTTTTTGTTGCTTTTTCTAAGTTCTCAAGTTGGGAGATTAGAGTATTTCTTTGGACTGTTTCAGTTCTTTTTATTTGGGCCTGTATTGCTATGAACTTTCCTCTTAATACTGCTTTTGTTGCAACCCACACATTTTGGAACGTTGTGTCATGTCATTTGCCTCCATGTAGGTTTTAATTTCTTCTTTGATTTCCTCTTTTACCCAGTGGTCATCCAAAAGCCTGTTGTTCAGTCTCCATGTAGTGTTTACTCTCCTTATTTTCTTTTCATTGTAATTTCTAATTTGATGCCTTTATGATGGGAGAAAATGGGTGGTATTATTTTAGTTTTTGTGTATTTGTTCAGGTTTGTCTTGTGGCCTAACATATGACCAATTTTAGAGATTGAACTGTGTGCATTTGAAAAGAAAGTGTGTTCTTTTCCTTGGAGGTGTAGTGTACTGTATGTATCTGTTAGGTCCATTTGGTCTAGCTCTTCCTTTAAAGCTTTTGTGTCTTTGTGTAGTTGCTGTATTGATCATTCTTTTGTTGAGAGTCGCATGTTAAGATCTCCTACAATATATGTATTCTCATCAATATTTGATTCAGTTCTACTATTAGTTGT
This sequence comes from Uropsilus gracilis, assembly GCA_004024945.1. NCBI lineage: Eukaryota > Metazoa > Chordata > Mammalia > Eulipotyphla > Talpidae > Uropsilus > Uropsilus gracilis. The sequence goes on along the minus strand of PVHY01001573.1, from coordinate 139,071 downwards.
TTTATGAATTTTGGTGCTCCCTTTTTAAGTGCTTATATGTCGATGATAGTTATGTCTTTTTGGTGGATTGACCCTTTAATCATTAGGTAGTGGCCATCTTTATCTTTTGTCAATTTTGTTAATTTGAATTCTGCTCTATCTTATATAAGAATGGCAACCCCTGCTTTCTTGTGGGGGCCATTTGCTTGTAGTGTAGTTTTCCAACCCTGAACCTTAAATCTATGCTTATCTTTAGAGATCAGATGTGTTTCTTGGAGACAGCAGAATGTTGGTCTGTTTTCTGATCCATTCTGCAACTCTTCATCTTTTGATTGCTGAGTTTACAACATTGACATTTAGGGTGACTATTGATGTTTGCAATTCTAACAGTTTCCTGTGGTCATTTTTGGGTTTATTTATTTATTTATTTATTTATTTATTTATTTATTTGTATTTGTTTTTCTTATGGTTTTGATCTTGAGGCCTCCTGCAAAATTTCTTGGAGTGGGGTTTTAGTGGAAGTAAATTTCTGGAGACTTTGCTTGTTGGAGAAGGTTCTAATTTTTCCTTCATAGAGGAAGGATAGCTTTGCAGAGTAGAGTATTCTTGACTGGCACTTTTTTCTTTGAGGTTTTTGTACATGCGACTCTATTCTCTCCTTGCCTGGAGTGTCTCTTCAGAAAAATCTGAGGTCAGTCTAATGTAGGTTGTCTGTTTCTTTTCTCTTGCCATTCTCATTTTTTTCTTTACCTTGGGTTCTTGAAAGTTTTATGATGATGTGTCTTGCTGTGGCTTTTCTTTCCTTAAAGTAGTTTGGTGTCCTTTAGGCTTCCCATATGTCTATTTTCATTTCTTTCTTCAGATTTGGGAAGTTCTCCTCTATTATTATATTGAAAGCCTTTCAGTTCCCATGACTCTCTCCTCTCCTTCTGGGATTCTTATTACTCTTATGTTTCTTATTTTTAAGGAATCTGACATATCTCTGAGCTTTACTTCAACCTTGTTACTTTGTTTTTCTTTCTCTTTTTCTTTCTTCATCCTCTCTATTTCTTTTTCCTCAAGTGTGCTGATTTGTTCTTCTGTTTCATCTAATCTGTTTCTATGGACTTTTCCTGCATTTTTGAGCTCATCTACTGTAACCCTTAAATCCTGGGTCTCTTTCAATTTCATTTCTAGGAATTCATTCTCATTCTTCAGTTCATTGATTAGGTTATACATATTGATGCTTTCTTTTTTATATTTTTCTATTTCTTCCCTTAGTGCATTAAATGCTTCTATCATCCTGTTGTCCTTTTTTTCTGATTCTTATTTATTGGATTTAATATGGTGATATTTAATATGTTGATATTTAATATGAGTTGTTGCATTTAATATGTTGATGTTGGAATCTTTGTCTGAGTTACACATCATTTCTTCAATGTTTTCCTTGGTGTTTTCTGGAGATTGTCTTTTCTCTGGTGGTGATGGATTATTTCCTGTAGGCTTGCTTGCATGTCTACAGTTTTTCTCCTTACTGTGTTTTGCATTCTGACTTGTTCTACATATTGAGAAACCATGGATCTGGTGTTGGTCAGCATGCTGATAGTAATGTTTCCAGATTGCAAGTAGATCTGTAGTTTAGTTTACTAATTTGTGCTAGGTGAAGGGTTGGCTCTCTGGATCTGCCACGGTTAATGCAAGGAAGGGACCCTCTCGCATATCTGGTGCCAGTGCTAGTGACTTCTGGCATCTCACCTGGGTGGGGGAAAGGTCAGACAGGTTCCCTCAGGAACCCGGCTGAAGGGAGTGGATCTCTGGATCTGCAGTGGCAGCGACACAGGGAACAGTCCCTCCCAGAGGCCTGGTGCTGTTGCCAGTGATTTCTGGTATCTCACCTGGGTGGGGGAAAGATTGGGAAGGTTCCCTCAGGAACTTGGCTGAAGGGGGTGGTTCTCCAGATCTGCAGCAGCAGCAGTGCAGGGAAAAGTCCCTCCCAGAGGCCTGCTGCTGGCACCAGTGACTTCCAGCGTCTCACCTGGGTGGGGGAAAGTTCAGGCAGGTTCCCTCAGGAACCTGGCTGAAGAGGGTGGCTCTCTGGATCTGAGAAAGTAATCTTTATGCTTAAAAGTGAACCTTGAAAGCTGAGTATAGAACTGAAGCATCCATACAGAAGATAGGGCAGTAAAAGAGCAAAGAGATAAGGAAGCATGATCAATTTGGTGGTGGAAGATGGACAGTATGGCCTTGGGTGCACTATGGTGGCAATGCTTGATGGGGGTACCCAAATAGTAACTCAATTAAAAAGAAAATATTTTAAATGAATATTCTTTACTAATCCATGTTGACACATAAAATTTAAATATTCACACAATTCCCCAGGTGAGCCAGGCTCTACATTTCCCACTCCTCTTGTGAGCTACCTCCAAGAAAACCAACAACTATCAGAAATGTTACCAGCTAGCATATGAGAGACAAGTTGTCTTCTCATAAGTATATACATTGATGTTTTTAGTCATTAGCACTGAACAAACACCAGGGGTCTAAGTTCCCATCTCCTCATACCCTATTTGTAGGAGAAAACACCTTTTAAGACAAAAATGAACCATTATTTAGAATGAGGGAAAGAAAGGAGTTGGGGAGGACTCATCAGGTGCTATCAGAGTAGACTCTTCAGGAATCTGGTTTAAATACAGTTGGTTTTTCAAATCTAATTTGATTCCCAAGCAAAATTGAGACAAAATCCTAAATTCCTCTCCAAGCCTTTTTGAAAATAAAGCACTTGCATGTGTCCCTTTGTCTATAGTCCAAGGCAGCAATGATGTTTCTGCCAATTGCTACGATCTAAACTATTGTGGTGAGCAAATGAAACAGTGACAGAAATAGAAACTCCAATTAAAAGATAATGTTATGCCAGATCATTCTTATTCCACATTTACTCTACATCCATAAACTCTGATACCCAAGGAAGACCAAGAATTCTCTGCACAAATTAAGCCTTGCTGCAGTTCTCTTCATGCATACTACATTATGGTTAAATGTCCCCCTGTAGGATATAGGAAGAACTGATGCCATGAAGCATATAGTTATATTACAATGACTCTGAAATATATTTAAACCAACATGCAGATGAAAATCTGTACATATTATTGGAAATTGAAGACATATACATAAAATTGATAAGCAATCCATCTTAACAGAAAGATAATAGATATTATGTCATGCAATTGCTAAGTCTATCTGTCTATGCTTTGGCTAGGAAAAAATTCACAAATTTTTTATTTATAGCCTAAACTTTATCATAACCAAATAAAAATATATTTAATTGTGAGAATAATAAATAGGCGCATTTACAACTAGCATATTTGTGGTTCATAATATATTTAAAGATATTTGTCTATAGCTTTAAAAATTTATCACATGTAATAACTACCAAATTCAGAATTGAGACCAAATTATAGTTAATGTAGAAATACTCTTACTGAATTTCATAACAGTAAACTCAAGCACAATTATATTGATTAAAAATATCTCAAAAAGTAAATTTCATTTCAATGAAAATAACTTTCTCATTTTTCTTTTCACTATACAAAGTAAACAGAAAAATCAGAGTGAAGAACATCTTTTTAATATGAATTTTAAAAAATGGTGTATAAATGATAGTGTATAAATGAAAAAAAAAAAGAAAATTTTCCATAATCCTATCACTGGGAGTTGATTCCTCTTAATATACAGGTGTTTGTACTTTAAGATAATTGTTTTATGAGCATTCACACATGTGAATTCACACAACATACTGACAAAAGAATGCTGTAACACAGAAACGGGTTAATTAAAAAATTTAGTAGGATTGCATAATAACATCGATGAACCAATAAGTTTGTTTTTATTATCTTTTTAATTGTAAGCACATTATGTATGATTTAGGTATAGGATCACCTCCTTCAGGTATTGTTACCATACTCACAACAAGGCCCCTGCACTCTTCCAGCATAATTCATTGTGCTCCCTCCCTCTTCACTCTGCCCTTCCCTTCCCCTTCCACTTTGGGCAACCTCTATCCTAGAGTTCATTTTCTAGGCTTGG